>QGMG01000286.1:0-37435 GCA_007825325.1 Lachnellula cervina | reverse complement strand
TAGGAGGATTGGTGAGGTGTGTTTTGTCTTTGCTTTTTGGGTTTTGGGGGCAGGGGAAAGGAGGGGAGGGTTGGACGGGGGAAATTGGACGGATGGATGGATGGAGGGATATGGAAGTGGCTGATATATGTGTATAACAGGTAGCGAAACTCTTCGCAGACGCATCGACGATTGCGCTTACGTCCTTCATCTCGCCGTACATCTCCGATCGAAAAATCGCTCGGGATTTACACGCAGATGTCGGAACGAGCAAAGGTTCGTTTTCTCCCTCCCTTCCCCTTTCTCTTTCCCCCATTCCACCTCTCCTAACAGACACAAAATACATGTAGATGAACCAATACCTTTCATTGAAGTATTCGTCGACATCCCAGTCGAAGAGGCCGAGAAGAGGGATCCGAAGGGCTTGTACAAGAAGGCGAGAGCAGGCGAGATTCCCAATTTCACGGGTATTAGTGCACCGTATGAGGCGCCGGTGGATGCTGAGATCACGGTGCATACGGATAAGAGTTCGGTGGAGGAGTGCGTGCAGCAGATTATGAAGTACTTGGTTGAGAAGAAACTGCTTCCAGAAGGCATCAAGGCGTAATAGAAAATGTATATGAATGAGAACTTTTGACAATGGTTATAATTTTGATCGTAAAAGTGGAATGAATACCTATAACTTGTGGTTTCGTACAATGCTTTGCTGCCACCAATGCGCCAACCCGGGATTTGTTCCGTCCATGATACCTATATAATCTCAAAGTCGTAATACACATAAGCAGTGTACTCACTACCTTCACCACCGCCAACGCCTGCTGCTGCCATTTCTGAAGATAGCGCCGAATCATCCTTGGTTACTCGTCCCTTGTTATCTCGCCCGAATGCGTTCCCTCCTAGGTATGAATAGCTTGAATCGAGAGATGCCTTTGCTTTCTTCACCAGCTTTGGGGTTGTCTGTCGAATTGTCAGTACAGAATCATTCTTCCAATTGACACCCAGCATACCTTGACCAAACCGCATACGAAATCCAGAGGCAAACCATATCGCAAGACCGTCTCCACGAATACTCGCAGAGTCAAGACGTGAATCCATATCATGACAGCTTCACTCCATCCCGTACGACCCAACCTCAACGCCTCACCCCATATCTTCCTCTCATCCCTACTAACTCTCTCCACCTCCTTCCGCTCTTCTTCCTTCCCGCCCTCAACATACTTGTAATCCCTGGGCGTCCACTTCATCTCTCTGCATTTGTGCTGAAACTCCGCGCTGTGTTTCTTGAACGTCGTAGCTGCGTAAAGCGTGAACTCGTCATCGTGTGCTACCTCCTTGGCTGATCGAGGGACAACCATTGGTGATATTGTTTCGTAGCTTTTGAGAAAGTCTTTTTTGAAATTCGAGGGAACTACGACTAGGTGGGTCTCGAGGTATTCAGAGTCTTGGACCAGGATTTTGGGATCGACAACGGGTGTAAGGGATTTGGTGGAGAGGTTTCCTCTGTTATTTCGTCAGCTAAATACTAACTCTGCAAGCATCGGTACTCACGTTTGTTTTCGTTCCAGTGCGGTAAGGTTCGTCTTGACTCCATTGTACTGGTTAAGTTTTGATTTCACATCGTTGTCAATGCTGGCAAGTTCCTGGAGCAAATTTAGCCAATTGCTATTTTCCTAGAAGAAGAATTGGTACCTTCTGCAAAGAGTCGATAAGCTCTGCCAGCGGTTTATCGGCACGGTACTTGACTTTGTTCCAGTTGAAAGTCCGCAGGTATTGATCAGCCGGCTCTATAGAATTGGTCAACCGCTGCCCGCAATACCCAAGCTTCAGAGAACCCACTATCGTTGACCGTCTTCTGCTGCGAGATCTTCTCCTCATCACCCTCCAGCAGAGTCCGCAGAGAATCCCCCACCTTGGCTACCACAACCTGGCAAGCATTCTCCAGCTTCGCCAGGTCGTCCGCCTGCTGCACCAAGGCATCGAGAGTTCCAATCTTGAATTCGGGGATCTTGAATGGGATTATGGCGCCACTATCCGCGATGGTCGATTTCAGAGCTCCTAGAGCTTCTTCTTTATCGTTGGTGGGAGAGATGGAGGTGGGGAGAGAAACCAGGGCGTATTTCGTGGGACCCGACATGCTGATTTTGGATCGCTTTGGCTTGCTTGCTGGGGCAATTGGAAATGGGCAGCACCCAAGCTAGCACCTTTAGTTGTAGTAATTGCTGTTCCTGAAATGGGCGAGGAGAATGTAGGTGAGGAGCTCAAGCTCGAAGCTCGATTGAGAAGGCCCACCACGTGCGAAATAAGCTAAGCCGAAATGGGGCAGCTTCGAGACGACAAACTTCACCTCATCCGACTTCACTTTGTGAGAGTACATGAAGCTATTGTGACTCACTAGTATTGTAACGTTCCTATTGTACTGACTTGGTATTGTATTGAAAGTGTCATCTTAGTGTACCATGCCACTCTTTTGAATTTAATGTCCCGTTCTAGGAGCAACTCCAATCAGTCCGGCCATGCTCCTGTATCCATTGAAACAGTTACGTATAGCACTAGTATCTGCTTCGGATTGGTATATATTGCTCATTGGCGATTATACAAACCCAAGTTATTGCTCTTTCTATAATTCCCTATTTTATACTATCCACCAGTCATCTCGTCCTTTCTCACCAAGTATAGTACTATAGCCAGGAAAGTCGACTATTTTGCCAGTTTCCTTTAGAAATACGAAAGCTTTGATTTCACTGCGTTTATGTGTTGTTCAAAGCTGATTTTCTCTACAAGTAAACCCGGTACAAGACTTATTTTCTTGATTTCTGGTTTCGGGTTTGCACTCGGGCCTTAGGTTAATCGGGGCAGGGGGCAAACAGTACCATTCACCAAGTGCAATGTGCTTCTGAATGTCCCAACCTGAGTGAGTGATTAATAAGTGAGTACGCCCGTTCCGTTTTACCAACCCAAGTTGACTCAACGCTCACTGCTGAACACTCCCGTTTGGACATACAATGACTTTTCATTTGTGATTGTAATATCTCAGTTCTGGTCGAATTTACTTCTTGCAATTTTCAATGAGGGCGTTGAAGATTGATGAACCCTCGCCCCATGTTCCAAATTCTCTAGAAGACAAATTCTGTTACCAAATCACTCCCTTCATCGATCAACTCAATCTTGGGCCGTATATTCTCTTCATCTTTGTCTTTCTCTCTCAATCCCTCTTGTCGTTTCTAGATTATTCATTCGTCTTTATCTACGTTACCGGATAGCTCTATTTAATAAAAGGGATATCTTCCATAGAACCCTCCCGGCAAGTATCGGCGTCGGGAGATTATCAAGGCGGTGTTGCTCGGCCAAAACCGCCTGTCTCTATTCACACGGTGCCACCACGATTCCCCTCTTCCAAGCGCGCTCTGGTTTCTTCCCCTTCTATCGCTGCGTCCCTAACTCTTTTTGGGTCTTCTTTTGCAAAATTTGGTAAAGTTTAAGGTCTTTTCAACAAGTCCTTTGCTTTGCGCCAGCTGCGATCTTTATTCTGACAGCCACATCTTTGCTCCCTTCACAAGCATACCCTCGCTTCTCGCCGCTGCTCATCGACCTCGTTTCGATCTGAAGCTGCTTTGCTACATAGACGCCCATCACGCGCCAACGTCGACCCATTCACTATTACTACAGACTCCCAATTCACAAGCACCCTCTCCTCAACTTCAACACTACGTCACGTCCTTCTTCTCGCAAACAAATGTCATCCTCCCAGCAGTCAACTTTGTGACTCGCCGAGAAGATACAACAGAAAGGAAACCAAGCCAACTTGAAACGTACACGCCATGCCGCCGAAGAACTCGAAGCGTCGCAATGCGACCTCTGATTCAAATCCTCGCCGAAAGTTGAGTTGGTTCAGTCTACCATCTCCCTCTACGATTTTCCCTACCAGAACCCTTAACAAACTTGTCATTCTTTGCGCCGGAAGAAATGCAAAGTACATGTTTATTCGCAAGCAAACCATGGCCATATGGTCTCGTCAGGCGACGATTGTTTCGAACGACCCGGAAGAGTGGGCGGCCATTGTGGGAGGATCTGTTACTGGTGAAAGAGAAGCGGTTCGAAGCCTTGTCAAACCTTGGGAGGAGCCAAATTTCGGCATAACCTTTCGGTACCGAGAATCCCCAGAGACAACCCCTTCGTCTGCCCGTACCAGTTATGCCGAATCGGATGCAGCTCGCACTTGCTATGGAACCAATAGCACTGTCGGTAGTACTCTTGTATCCTTTCCTTCACCGCAAGAGCGAATTCCGAAAGAAAACGCTGTTCCCGGTACCAATGCCCATGGCAATCCGACTCAAGCCGGAAAGGGAGTTCAAAATCCTGAAGCACAACCGCGTCAGGGCACCAAAAATCAGGATGGGGATGAAACCCTACCAAAGAGTGACTCTGGAGTTTGTCTCTCCTCAACACCAGAATACCACACTTTGGATGCCTTCAAACCAACACGAACCCCTCTCGCGCCTGGCGAAGTGCCCTTTGTCCCCGAACCCAGCTACTCGTATGATTGGAATCTTCCAAAGACAATCATCAAAACCAACCGACCAAATGACCCCAAGCTGCAGGCATACCTCAGGGACAACCACATTGATGCGATACTACGTCCAGATCTATTGACCCTCCCCAGGACCACCCCCGGTTGCTCCACCAAAGAAGCAATGGACGCGTTCATATCGCGACCATCCTGCAAGATCGATTCACAATACCTCGATCCAGACATGAAGCGAGAGAGATTCACGCGAATGGCACATCAAGCTCAAGCTCAAGCTCAAGCCCAAGCTCAAGCCCACACAAAAAGTAAGATCCCATCCACCATCTCCTAGTCCTCCACTAACAAACCCACGCAGTCCCCCAGCCCCAGCAGCGAAAGAATAGCCAAGCCAAATCCGCAGCGCACCGAAGGAACTCCAGCGACAAGAACAAGATTATCAATAGTAAGTGCCAGCCCTAAATGCAGGGAATCGCTCAGTACTAATCGTACCCCGCGCCGCACAGCAGCCGCAAAGCAAGAAGCCATGGCTCGTCGTGCCAACGAGGTATATGAAGCTAAACAGAAAGCCGCCGCCGCTGCTAGCAAGAAGGCTCCCCCGGCCATGGAACGCACATCCAAACGCCGAGGCCCAACTACCACATCCGCAACCACATCCGCAACCCTAACCACGGCAGCTACTCCGCCCATCAGCATCCTCAAGCCATCTTCGAAGACACGTGCTTCGTCTGGTACCACTGCTACTGTCACTTTTGCCGAGGGCTGCGATGATTGGGATGCCAACTGGATCGTGGAACCTGGTCGGTAAATGGAGGTGGTGTGATACGATCTTGGTTATGATAGTGTGGATGGCGAGGATGGATGGTTGGATGGAGCATTGTAGGATATCGTTTTGTATGGTAAATATGGGTATGGGGCGCATGCATTTTGGAAGCGCACAGGTCACGGCGTCGTATCTCGGGGTGAGATGCTAATTAAGTAGATGACCTTAATGTAATACAATATGATCGATCGCCTCTAGTCTTGCGCCGCGCACGCACATTTCCAATGACTTGTTCTTGTTCTATCATCATAGGCCGTGCGGGAATCCAAAGTCCTCTCTACATGCACGTCAAGTCTTCGCAAACTTCTCGTAGGATGTAGAGTTCTACCTGCCCGGAGCTCCTGTACTCTGAACCGAGAAGTGTTCCCGTCCGAGGACTATCTACGGAGGTCGATTGAAGTATCCTGGAGATCGAGCTGCCGTGCCCCCAATTCTAACCTACTCACCAAACAAAACCTCCATTGATCACCCACAAGCGATAAATGTAGCGCCGTCTTATTTTGCTTCAGCCTAGGCGCTCCTTCCCACCACCAATAGTCATCTCGCATTCAAGAACAAAAGACATATATCACCCATCAATAGCAGCATATGTTTTGCCAATACAACTCTTTAGCTCAGCAACCAGCACTTCCTCCATCCACTCCGTATATCTACCCAAGCCGACCAACCACCAAGTACATCCACGCATACTCTCCCTCCATTCCACACCGAGACGATCCCACCATGACTCCCGAACACTAATTCCACTGATGTTCAGCTACACCGACTCCCCACCATCCCTCGTGTCTGATTTGTACCCTAGTCAAGTTACCAAGGCTGAACTTGCACATGAGGTTAAATGAGAGGAGTCAGGCCACCGCTCACCGCTACAGAGAGGAGCTGGGTGACTAGGCTAGAGGAAGGTGCAATATCCCGGGGTTGAAGGCCTGAACTAGGACTGTAACTGGGAGAGGGATTGACGGCGGTACACTCGTTCGTGAATGAACTGGTGATGCAGTGGTGCGATGACGGGAATGATTTATTTCTTCAGGAGGGCGAAGGGTTTACATGTCTGTTTCTGCCTGGATACTACTTATTTTGGGAAAGGGATGCAGGCAGTTGAAAAGTTTTGTTGCATATTATGATTTGTAGAAACAAATAGACAAAAAATGGACAGACGCTTAGGTCGAAAAGACATGACAGCCCAGAGAGATCATGTGTTCCCCAAGTGCTGCTGCGTTCTGGGCTCAGGTTCAAGGTCTTTTGACTTGAGATCGCACGTCTGATTGGAGATTGAAGACTTGCAAACTACTTGTGTTCACTATCTGGGATTGAGGAGGTTTTTCTAAAGAAAATCACGTAGACGGACAAGCAAGCCAGAACAAACTGGAGTAGATCTCTTCGCCTTTGCCTCGCTGCTGTTGCCCGACGGGTTTCGGTCGACATCAACACCTCCATTTGTTAAGCACGAGGACATGAGATATCGTAAACTAGTTCTAGGAAGAAGGCCTTTGCTGAACGGTCGTGCTCAAACAACTATTTCAGGAGGGATTTCAGAGACAGCCGCCGCCTTGCGTAATAAGCTCTTCCCTGAAATGAAAGTCTCGTGATGCGCTCGCTCCTCGCGGCCTCGACCAAGCAGATTTCTTCCAAAAGCAGTAGGTACAACCTAGCTCTTACTTTCAAGAAGTAATGTACTTGTACATCCGAGGTGAGGTTTCTTGCCACTGGGAAGACAACATGATGCAATCGACATCACACCACTGCTGCCAACCATTTCCTAATGCGGGATGTTCAAGCGGAGCGACGTGCAACAAATATCCTTTGGAAAACCGAAAATTGCCCCAGAATCCCCATTATCAATCGAGCTTCAGACTTGAAGATTCGGGAATTGGAAGACCGGAAAATGTGTAGAAACTTTCCAAACATCGTACGAGAGATAAGAAGCATGTGCTGTTTTTAAGACCTTGTGAGCCCATGTTCCCAAATACGCTAGGAGCTCAATAGTCGGAATTCGCGATGATTTTGAACCCAGATTCAAGTAATGTCTCCTTCATTAAGCATTAAAAGTATGTACTGCTCGGGTATCGTTATCCCATCCATCCTATGTAACTTCATGCCTTGAGTCGCTCTCCCGCAATATCGTCTTGCGCATCCTTCAGTAGAAAGCTATATGAAAATTAGCCCAGCACATTAAAACCGCCCCTCCGATGCACTTACTTGTACCATATCATTGTTGGACCAACAGTTCCCAAATGCCACAGGCTGTGTGCATCAAGGCAGCCCCATACCGGTGGGAAGTCAAACAGCTCCAAGCTCATCGCCAGTATAATCCACGCAACCGCAAGACCGGGCCACGTCGCCCAAAGACGTCCCGAGTTTCTGTATTTCTCGACACTGAACCAGCTCCACAGTGAGTTCTGCAGGACTCCCAGTATGACGTTTGCTGCCATGTTGTACGTATAATCCCACTTGTACCATTTCAAATATGCAACATGTGCCGCGTACATCGAGAGGCAGAGCATGGTCCAGAATCGCCGCACTGATTTCGTCTTCTTTCCACCTTGGTCCATCCGGAATATTCGGATCGGGGTGTAGTAGAAGCCGTAGAGAACGCTTGCGCCAGCAGCAAAATAATCCAGCTCTTCTGTAGCCTTGAAATCTCGCATATGGAAAAGCATGCTGAATATCCAGCTGGTCATTCCGAAGTACGCGAAAAGAACATAGTACTTGCGCAGCGGATACGACGCAGGTATGTTGGATGTGACTTTAGAAAGACCGTTTTGATGCGCGAGGAAGTTGAGGAGGGAGAAGAAGACTGAGAATGGTTCCTGCATTCCTAGGAAGCGGTAGAAAGGCCATTTCCCGTGGAATTGGGTTATGTCTTCATCTGCTGCGACGCGTCGGTCGGTGATGATGTGTTGGCAGGCATAATCGCATTCGGATGGGCAGTCCCAGAGAAGGAGTCGGTGGAGGGGAGCTGAAAGATGTTAGAAATGCTATGTATTCGGAGGTTTGAACTTACGGATTGCGGTAACGGCGCGGCTGCCACAGTTCTCGCGTTTGCAGACCTGAATTGTCAGATGGTTTTGATATGTAAAGATGGATTCCCTACCTCAACACATTCTTGGAATTCTGGTAGCTGGTCTCCATAAGAGCCAAACACTTGAGATGTGAAGGCCAAAAAAAGAAGCCATACCGGCAGAACAACGTGTTGTCTTAAAATCATCGCGGGATGATGTTATAATATTTTCAGAGGCTTCGGCGAAGAAGGGGAATTCACGTGAGCGCGCTTATGTAAATAAAAAATCAAGCGAGCTCGCTTGGTCACTAGTGCCAAAGATATCCGAGGTATTAAAAAACTCTACTGCAAAAGCGAAAAGGGGATCCCCAGCGCAAATGAAAAGCTTCACAACCACAACGAACTGCAAAAGAATGGCAAAAAGTAATATTGGAGCAGCGGCGGATCTATGTCACGTGTTAGTATTCTAATTGTGACATGTTTCAGTAGTTATAACATACCGAACGCCGGACTTCATCGAAGCTTCTTATTGTATTGCTACAATTTCATGCAAACGAGGCACTCTACCACTGAGTTACAGCCCCAGATTGGTGGTATTTTTGAAGAATAAAATAGTTATTTCAATATGTACGCGTGTTTAAAGGAATCCGGGCACTAGCCGTATCTAGAGGAAGGACAAGGACCCTTGCCTTGTTTCCTCATATCGCATCTTCAGAACTACTAGCTATTATCGAGTATTTTACCTAATCGAAACAAATATGGTCTAAGATCATTTCATTAGACAAGCACTTAAATGTAAACTTAAGTTTGTTTCTCGTCGCACAGAATTTTCTATGTGCACTTTTCAAATGCATAAGTGAAAACTGTAAAATGCAGATGTAGGAATTGATCGTAAAACCCGTCATTGGTTTGTCTCTTAACTTAACAGAGAGTTCATAAACAAGATATAGCAAATTATGTTGGTTTTCATCTGACAAAGGGTCGCACGGACCATCAACTGCACCACCACCAAACTACAGCCTTCTGTCGATGTCGATGTCAGCTCAGCTCGCGTTACTCCTAATGATACCAAAACCTCGCTATACCATCGGAATGAAGCCGAACATCATCCTGCGATGGCCCGCGAACCTCAAATAGGTCTACTTAATTCCCGCGCAAGACTTTCAGCAATGGACCCACTAAGCATTACCGCATGCATCATTGCAGTGCTCCAAGCTACCAGCGCTGTTGTGTCCATCTGCTATGACTACAGTTCCGCCGTCAAAGGATCGTCATGGGAGTTGCTCAAGGTCATCGATGAAATAAGAGATCTTCGTAATGTCTTGGAAACACTTGAACGGCTTGCCCGGCAAGAGGAAAGTTCAAAGTCGGCCAAGGATCGCCTGCCATCTTTGAGGCTGCTCTGCGAGCCTAAGACTGGCTTGCTGGCGCAGTGTCTAATGGAGCTTACTAATTTGGATAAGAAATTAAGGCCACCTGGCTATCCCGCTGGATCGAAAAGGAGAGCTCTGATTCAGGCTTCGACCTTAATGCGAGCAAAGGCAGAGCAACGCCTCGGACACGCTCTGGACTCCTCCAATGATAGCAGTGATTCGGAATGGTTCCCGAACGTGCTTCCGCAAGAGTCCGACGATGAGGGTGCCCCTTCGGTAGTAGTAGTACGGAGGCTCTATTCGAAAGATTGGAATACAGGGCTTCTAATCGCTTCTAGAAACTAAACCTCCGGATTACCGGGCACTGGCTAGTCCAAACAAATTCCTGTAATTGTGTGGCTTTCCGCTGAAATCCAGGTTTTATAGCTCGAATTTTAGGGCCTGGGGTGACATCGGGGAAAACCACCCTGTAGTTTCAGCAGCCTGGACTTTTGGCTCAAAACAGCGAGGCCGTCACTGTGGTAACAGAACAGAGTATCCTCGAGCTTCACGGGTCTGTCGATGCCTAATTTTGTTCGCCAAAACTCATTTCCCAAGAGATCCAGAAACTTCGGTGGGACAATTCTATAAGTCCCAAAGTGTTTTACAGCCTTGGGAATAAGAGGTCGCTGCATGAAGTGGGTAGGGCAAAGCGGCTCCATTTTATAATGTGCCAGGCGGAGTGGAACATTATAAGTCATCAGCGCAGCTCTTATCTGGATGGCACTAGACTGCCCACCCATTCCCACGGGTCTGTGATATGTTGATATCCACCTTGATCTCTATTTATGCAGGAATGGGTATCTGCCATATCACGAGCCATTCGCGGGCAGCTGGCACAGCAGGTTCCGGATCTACTTGAAGACCTGAAGAAGAAATATCAAGAGTTCAACATCGTCGTCTTGTCCAAGAATCAACCACATTAATCAAGTGCTGGTAAGGAACAACCATGTGGTTTCTCCAGTGAGACACTATTAGATTATATAGAAGGCGACGATTTTCTTTTCCGCATCCGTATGTAACCCCTTACAAGAACATATATCTTCCCTTTCACCGTACCTCTTTTGTACTCAGAAGCTAATGCCTCCTCTTTACGAAAGCGCGAGTCATCCATTGCGTCCCTAGGCATATCAACAGCACTTTGGTGCTAGTATAGCGCTAGAAGTACTGCTTCCAAGCTTACGGTATGACTCGGGGGAAGTTTCTCCAAAAAGGCCTCATGCTCCTTATGCTGTATGGACAAAGGCGGAACTCGCCAGTGTTGACTTTTAATGTTCCACGCGGCCTGGCACATTATAATGAGGTGCCGTTATTTCCTATCCACCACGGCTGTTCCTCATAATACAAAAGTCACATCGATTCAATCAACCCCTCCGACGGTGAGGCTGAGATCGAAACCATTTACTGTACGGCTATAGCAATGAGCCCAGGCGTCACCAATTCCATCAACGTCAAATGTCTAATACCGGACCTGTAAAGTTGTTTATAAAATAGACCGGACCTAAAAGGTTATTCAACACCCTCGTGCTTATCCGGAAGAAGAAAGAGATTTCATCGCCAATCCATGTCCGTTCGAGCCATGAGGCACGAGTTTTCTCGGCGCTCGTGAAGCAAGGCGTATATGGCGTCGCATATCCCTAGTCTTTGAGATGGAGACTGTATTTCATCGGATCTAACGACTGAACGTACGTTTTGACAGCAGACTTTTGTTTGTCGAAGCAGATGCTTATCTCATCTCGAAGTTCTCGCAGCTCAGCATCAAGAACCTCAGACTCTCTGGCGTCGGCGCTCTGTGTATTTCGGTGGGTGGTGGAAAACCAATAACAGTCGCAATCAAACGAGTTGAGATCAGGTACCCAGAATTTTGTTAGGTTAAACCCTCCAAGAATCATACCATTATAACTCATGCTCATGGCATCATATGTTTGCTCCCCTGCTGGTGTCCCGAGCTCCGACTCCGCCCAGAAGGAGGACCAGTGTTGGCCATCACCAACAACTACCCCTTTCCATCTGTACATCACCATTCTCTTCGACTTCTTTCTATCATCTTTAATGCTCATCCAAGGCAGGACGTACGTCTTCAATGGATCGACCATAATCTTGTCCTGATCGTACATTTTATGTGTCGTAGGCCAAATCAGCCGAGATGGCGACCCATCTGTAAAAACCTGATATGCTTGCATCTTCTGGAGCCCCTTCTCACTGCAATCATGATTTCCACACTTGGTGGCCTTGGTCCTCAGAGGCCCTGAACATGAAAGCGGGGCTGGGAAGTCAAAAATCTTTGCACAGACAGACACATGTCGCATAACGTGACAATAAAAGGCGTTCACCTAGTGAGAGAGTAAATGTAAAGGATTCAGCAAAACTATTATCAGACCCCTCCATTGCGGAGGCTTTCAGTGGATATCAAAACGTAGAATATTATAAACTAGCCGTATAAATAAGTTCTTAGGAACCCGGCAACACATGCAGCCTTGCTGCGTTTCAAAGGGAGCGCTAGATTTATTATACAAGAGAAGTAAAACATCCTAAGAGGGGGGTTCTTTTGACGGGCAGCGGAAAACTTGATTCGAAGCGGGAATGGCGGGGCGGGCCGAGGTGAAATTAAGGTTTTCCGCCGAGGGACTAGTTTTATCTCGGAGAAAACCTCGGAGAAAAGCTGGGGGAGAAGCTAGGGGGCATGAGCCAGAGCTATCCTTAAACGCATAGTAGCTGAATGTGCAAGTAAGAGGGGAGGAATGTCTTGATTTAAGCTAGACTGACCTACATCGCGTATAGACATCCAACTATCATAAAACATATATTAAGATTGATATCCAAGCCAATCTTCTGGAAAATCCGAGTCATATTCCAGAAGGGTATATAAGAGCGAGTGTGATATACCACCCAATGGAAGGCATTCTCCCATAATACATTTACATTTCCCAAAATGCCACACGACTCGTCAATGTTGTAAGATAACCATTATTCATTACCCTTCATCCATGGTGCTGTATCTTTACTCGCAAAGCTGAAAGGACTCTTAGTCATTTCAGGGCTGCGAGGGGACAGTTTGACAGCAAAAAGTCCTTCCTCTGTGTCGTCATCTCTTGATGGAGCGTCACCGCTAGTAACTGCGTCGAGCGAACTAAGTCGACTGCTGCCCCGCGAGCCAATCTGTCTAGCAAGCAGATGATCAGGTGGGTTTTGGGCAACAGTTCTTGGAGCTCGAGTAGATGGAGCGGCGCTGTGGAAGAGCGCAAAGGAAGACACAGCAACGTCGCCCATCTCTGGAGAGAGGGGATGCGATGATCGATTATCAAACCCGGAGGTTCCGTGATCTAAGTCGTACTTAGCTAGTATTATTGTATTTTAGAGGCCAAGCACTTTACTCACCTGTTATTAAACCACTCAACTCTGAAGCGGTTGTTCCCAGCTTCAAGCCTTTGAGCTTCTCTGTAAGACGGCTGCCTCCGGGACTCTTCGGACTGGTAGGCGATTGTAGATCTGGGATAACCCTTGGTCCAACGCCAAAGTTCTCTTCAATCCATTGCTTCTCTTGTATGGCCATCTCTAACCCAACACCTTCGCCATTCTTCATCTCCGCTTCGATCTCTCTCTGAAGCACCGATATCCGCTTCTTGGCATATACTGTGTGGAGAACCCCCTTCTTCCCGGCAGTAGTTGCAGATACTCCAAGTTCGGCTGGGAATATAGCTGGTAGCGGATTTGTCTGCATTGTCTTTCCACCGTTCTGTGCCAGCTTGACAATCCGCGGTATGTTCACTCCCGGTGCCAGCAGAAAATATATCCGGTGTAGTTTGTCCTCTGCTCCATCCTTCGCCGACAATACTGTGCTCTTTCCTTCCCAAGATACCTCCCAGCTCCCAGTACTCGCTTCCTGGCCCTCCTCGTCTTCCCATTCTACCATGAGTATCTTCGTGCCTTCATTGCCTCTACCGGCTTCGAACTCGAACCTAGCTAGGGCACTGGATGAGGATAACGCGGGGGCTTGGTCGGTAGCAGACGGTGTTGTTGAAGATATCTCGTCCGGATGGAAGTCGAGTCGAGGTGATGGCAGGGCCATATTAGCTCGATAGGTGGGTTTTTTGAGCTTTTACAGGGCCGCAGTCCATGCAGGGTGCAGGTAGGGCAAAGTGAGACTGCGGGTGGGTGGGACGGAGTGCTGAATCGTCTCAAGCTACTCGGACTCGGACACAATCGGTATCGCAGTGGCAGAGCGGATCAATAGTGGTGGCCGCAGACAGTTGGATTTTGTGGCGCAGGGAGGTACTTGAAGCTCGACGTCTTCTGGTCGCATCGCGGAAGAAGTGAGGACAGGCGTGGATGCGACAAAGGCCTGAAAATCGGACATTGGCCTTGTCCATCTGGTCCAATGAGTGATTTGACCGGGTCCATGGGAATATCAGGTTGAGTATGATCCAAAAATAGATTGATGTACGGGCGGGTGGTTTCTAGAAGCGGGAAGGATGTCCCCTTGCCCTTTTTCGACATCAGGTGACTACGAGGGGCTGTGTAGGGCTGGGACTTGCCGGCTTTCTTCTTTGTGAACATGTACTATTTACTCTTACAATAAAGAATAGCGCTATTTCCATATTCTTTCTCTTCATTCAATAATATACAAGTCCTCCAATATACTATACTCTTCTCCTGTCTAAATATAGCAACACCGGCAGCTATATCACGTGTCAGAGCCCCTACTAGTAACTAATTATAATGACGAGTCATGGCGTACCGGTACAGTACTGACGCACGAGCGATTAGGAAAATTAAGTGTGACCTCAAATAGATGATACTACTTACGGACTTTACGAAGTAACTTCTATAGTGTTTTACGGCCGTTCCCGTTATAGGTTATATGGGGTCGACAAGGTCCTACTTCGGAAGGATTTGACGAGTGTAGCAACACTTGCCTTCTTGATATACGGAGTACGGAGCTGGTGGAGTACCCCGCCGATTTGCTTTAAAGGATCATTGGGGCACAGCTTGTACCAATATTGGCCTGCTGCAAACATGCAAACAAACTGCGGAAGAAGCCCAACAGTTTCTCTGGTCCAACATCGATCTCCGATTCCTCCGATCTGCAAAGATGCTAGACTTCATTAATGGCGTTACCCCCGAAATCATCTCCAAGATTCGATACCTTTGTGTGAAGGAATTTCCCTTCGCAATCCGCGACGACAGCGACACTGAAGAGTACACCAGTTTCTCCTTCGCCCACGTCCTTCCACTATTTTTGTATCCACAACTTGACCGCTTAAACAATTGAAGATTCCTACTATCCAGGGCGAGGAGAAGATGATGTCCGCACGTACTTTGACATCCAAGCACTTATTGCAAGCCGCGGCTGGAAGGAGCTTTATTAAATCAGCCCCAGCGTCGACTTTATTGCCTCTTCAAACGATCCTTAATTCGAACGTGTCATGCAACCAGATGGATGGGTCAGTGCTTACAAAGATGTGGTAGATGTGTCGTTGGAGGTGGAGATGTATGTTGCAAATAAGCTAGGCGTAGCAGGAATGGCAGAGGAACCAAAAATCCGGTCTCTATAGGTCGGAATACCTGGCCACTGGTTGCTAGGTTATGATGAATCTGCTGTATCTGCTGGATCAACTGGGCATGGAAGAGAAGTGCTTGTGGTTGCTCGTTTGACTAGTGGTGTCTCTTGGTACATTTAGAGCGGCAGTGGACTTGAAAGAAGACCTCGAGAAACCGTTTAATGAGATGACTTGGGAGGAGTTCAAAAGGAGTCCACGATGCAGGACACCTCAGAGGCTCAGTCTTCGATGGAAAAAGAGTTTGTGAAATTGGCAATAATAACACTGCGCAGAGCATAGACTAAAGACAGGTATGGTTGATGAACAATATTGATTACTAGGATGATACTAATGATTTGAAGACGAGGCCTACTAGAAGGATTATTCAAAACGCCTTTACCGGTTGAACTGATCCCTCTCCTCTCTACCCTTTCATCCGTCAAGGAAGGCTTCTTCACAAATCTGAGGAAGGAATTCGACTCGCCACATGATCCGGCCCAGGTAGCTATGCCGCAATCCCAGGAAGGCAACAAGAGCAATTTCAAGAGCAGGTAGTAGCGGGAGGTCATATGATAATTAAGGAACCGGGATTTTTTTCACCTCTCACTTTTCCTTCGTGATCCTAAATGTTTCAGGCAATGTCCTACTTGAAATGGGCGGTTTTGATGCAGGCTAGCAACTGGTGAAAAGGGGGCTTGTACGCTAGCCCTGAACTTTCCGGCTCTTGAGGCGGAGATGCTATATGCCTGCGTCTGGGACCAAGATGGTGTCTGTCCGTCAGTCTCTGAATGTTCTACCGGTAGTTCGGGTGGGTGAATTTGATGCAGAGCAACAGGAGAAGCTATGGCAATTCAATATGATATAGGTGAATTTGACGAAAGTAAATTTGACGTCCTCGCTTTCATTTTTGACACACCTCTTCCTCTTCATGCCCACAAATTCTCGATCTATCTTTGTTTCAAAATCTTAAATCTTCGCTAGACACATGCAACTCAACATCGCATCCATCGACACAGGGTCAGTGTTATTGGGAACATGCTGTTGTCTACGCGGCTGCCAGCATACTCAGCCCTGGAACATCCCACGTCTTTGCTTATAAGATTTTCCCGTTGACCAAAACTCTTTTGCAAAGTTCAGGCCCAGACCCCAAAGGAAATCGGCTTCGATAATATCAAAATGAATCCAGCCAACCAGGCCGATAGGTCGACACGCCTGCTAATCTGCAGATTTATGAGAGAAACCAGCCTGACCAAGTATGTGCGAATCGCATCCGTTTATAGAGCTTTGCTAATCCTTTGACAAGTCGCGAGATCGTCCCAACGCTTTTTGAAGTTAACGATATAAACAACATAGATGGTGTTGCTGAGAAGTTGAGGGAGATACCTGAGGCGTTTCGACAACGCGTACTGGATGAGTTCAGCCAGGGAGGGCAAATCCAGCTCCGGTATCCAACAAGGGATATCCTCCCAAGACTAGTTTCAAAATTCGGTGTAGACTACTTGGACTTCGATCTGCCAACGGATCGCGGAGTATTCAATACCGAAATGTGGCGTGTGCCAGAAGAGCTACTGCCAGATCTAACCTGGTCAACCAACGACAACGGCAAAGAGTTGATACCAAAAGGGTGGAATAATACCGAGTTGCTACCAGCTTTTCTCAAGCACGGAGTTATAAGACAATACGAATACTTCGTAGGAAAACTTGTCGTTGACGGGACTGGTGTCAGTTTCACACTTGGTGGAGGGACGAATGCAGTGAAGAACCGTGGCAGGGGACCTGTGCTTTCTCCCGGTAGCAGTGTCATTGACGCATTGTGTTTTATGCTGCGACAGTGCAAGGTCGGCGTGGTGGCCGCGGATCAGCTTCCCATATCGGTTTTGGATAATCTACCCGCCCTGCAAAGAGCTGTTAGAGTATGTGGTACCCGTGACTGGGACACTGGAGATATAGAGAAAGACACTGAATCTCGGAATATCCTATGGGATGCGCTGTCAAGGTCGCTTGACAGCCAAAGCACGGCCGCGAGCTCTCACTTGTGGAGGGAGAGAGCACTTGCTCAAGCTTTCGCGAACGTATGCGACTTGGCGCTGCAAGGGGCTTGTCACGTGTATTGCGCTACACGTGATGCCTGGCGCTCCCTTCCCTTAGCGCCACGCTAGTTAGCCACATATTAGGGCCCCATTGAGGGCATCCATAGAATGCATCCCTTTTACCACCCCAATATGCAGTCATCCTAACAGATTGGTAGCAATGCTCTTAGTATTCTAGTTCCTCAATACAATAAGAGGTTACAAAGAACTAGGAGGTTTAGAACTATTAGTTACAGTCATAGCGATATTAATAAAATCGAGCGAATTACATAAAACATAATAGAACCACCACCAAAACACCACTACAAAATCGCTACCCACCCGCCTATTCTTAGAATTTAACTACCAAAACCTATTCTATAACCTCCACTACACTTCCACTATATATATTGCAGCTTTAAAGCCTTTTTATACTCTTCTTTTAAGTCTTTTTAATTTTTTCAAGCCGCGCTTTTTGCAAATAGCAATTTATATTAGTGCCTTAGCACCCCTCATTTTAATATTTGTTTTTTGTTTCTTGACCTATTACTAACATCCTTTCATATTAGATTACAATATTGATTTCTTAGAAACAGCTACTTGCCTAGCCTCTTTCCACCACAGTAGCGTTCATTCCATTTTATTAATTATTAACGCCAATTTAGCGCGAAAATTTAATAGTTTAGAACATATTTAGAAGGACCTCCCTCCTTAACATTTTGGCCCTTAGAACTTCCCTATTAGTTGGCTCGATAATATTCGAGGCCCTAAGTTAGTTCTTAAGCATTAGTTAAAGGATTTCGCAAAGCTAGACGCGTCTATTCTTGAAAATTCAATCACTATAAACGGCGGTCCCTTAGACGTAGCTATTTAGCGCAACGCTAATAAGGATCGCATTACTAATATAACTAAGGATAATAAAGATAGCACTGCTAAGCTAAATCGAATTATTATAAACAGTAGGAGAGATTTTCCCTCTTCTAACAAATCATCTAGACCTATTTTACCCTCTCTAGCTACGCCTCCTTAATATTCTCTCTCTTAGCCTTCTTAACAATTTACCCCTTATCCTACACCTCTAATAGCAGCGCTAGCAGCTACGCCTAAAGGCCTTAAGGCTATTCTAGGCTATATACTCCTAGGCCAAGGCAATAGCAATAATACGCAAAAGATTTGCATTAATAATATTAGATATTTTTATCCGAATTGGCTACTAAGTTTTAGTCTCGAGGACTATATTATTAAGGATAGCAAGGGCTACTATAGTAATATCTATTCTTTCTATAACCAAATTAATAACCTCACTTCTATGTATAATTAGAAAAAGGTTTCTAAATGCGTTAATAGCGTCCTCCTTAGAGACGCTTATAATTAGTGGGATAATGTCCTTAATAATATCTAGCGCAATAGTTGCCTTTAAGCTTGCAATTAGTATAATTTTATTAATTACCTTAAGAAGCGTTTTAAGCTAATCCCTTTTGCAGCGACTAATCAATTAATAGCCACTTATTATACAATCAAGGACTATTAGAATAAGAAGAGCATTGCATCCTATATCTTAGCCATTTATAATGCTTATAAAGGCTGCGGTTTTAATAACAATTTCTATACTATTTATTAGTCTTGGAAATATATCCATCCCGACCTAAGATGCAATATCTCTAAACCCTTAGAGGATATAATAATAGCGGC
Organism: Lachnellula cervina; assembly: GCA_007825325.1. Lineage (NCBI taxonomy): Eukaryota > Fungi > Ascomycota > Leotiomycetes > Helotiales > Lachnaceae > Lachnellula > Lachnellula cervina. The sequence continues at coordinate 18,397 of QGMG01000286.1, read as the reverse complement.
ATTTATTAATATCTATTAAGCTTATTAATATAACTGGTTTGAGCTCTACTTTGCGCCAGCAACTCGCAATAAACAAGTTATTACTACTACGATTACTAAGGCGTTTTTAGAACCTTAAGGTTATTAATATAATACTTCTGCTTATTAGGGTTTTACGCCTTGTGGTTCCTATTGCGGACGCGGTTATAGCAGTTATTAAAACGCTCGACCTCCCTACTAGCCTTAAAATTAGACCTATTAATAGAATGCGCCCCTATCGAATAATCTAATATATTAGCCGCGCATTTAATAGGCCCCTTAGTAGTTGTATTAGCAATAGCAAAATTGTTCTCCTATAATAGATCCAAATGCTAGATTATAGCAACAATCTTAGCTTGTATTAATAGCGCCGTAGCAGCCTACAGCGCAATAAGCTTACACAAATAATAGTTGGTATAATTCTTATAACCCCTACAATAATGCTAGCTATTATGCGGACAACCAATTATATAATTAGAATAATGCTTCTTATAATATAAATGTATTATATGCGCAACAGCTATTATAAGAAGTTTTTTAGTCACCTAATCACCCATTTGAAACACCCCCTTAAGCACTATTTTAGGCACCTTCTTAAGCACTATTGTCTTAATAGCCTCTATAGGTGTTGCCTTATTCTAGTTAGACCTTATTGTCTTATACTCAAGTTGCTAAGCCTTAAAATGGCTCTTCTAATAGATTAATAGCGATTGCCGGTTTTACTAAAGTTAGCATTAAACCTAAGGTTTAGTATATTTATACAATTTGCAATAGCTCCTTCTTATCTAGAACTAAGCTTTTTAAGCATATTTAGAACGCTAGAGCTAGGTATAAGGCATAAGAGAAATTGTCTGATCGCTTATAAAAGCTTCTAGAATCAATGGATTTACCTGAAGTCATTTTAATAGCTCCACCCCTTAATTTAGAGATAGGCCTTAGATATTAAGGTTATACCTACCTTATAGTCCACCTTAGACTTATAAAGAATGGTCCTATCGATACTATATGCTAGGATATAGGCTGTAATGCTTTATTGATTGACTGCAATTGGTTGCAAAAGCTATTACCTAATACCAAGATCCGTATAATAGCCTCCTTGCTCTCTATTAAGGGTATTAAGGGCAATTCGCACAAGACTAGCAAATATATTATTCTAATACTACGTATTCCTAGGTACAGCACCAAATTAATATCACCTCTAGAGGCTTAGATTACTTATAAATTTTATATAATTAATAAGCTTTATATAAATATGCTTATTGGAACTGATATTATAGTTTCTAAGCAGGTTACACTTAATCTTAAGGGCTCACATCTCAATTTTGGATCGATTCATCTAGCAATTAATATTCCTATTATTATTATCCCTTAACGAGGAACCTTATAATAGGCTTGTCCAGTTTATATTCTTAAATTAATAACTATTCCCCCCTGTTCTATGGCTTATATCCCTATTATAGCTCTTCTAGAGGTTGCTCGAGACTTCTTCTTTTAATTAGAGCAAATGGATCACGTCTCTTTATTCTCCTATATAGTTAATAGTAATACGCAGCATATTATTATTAAAAACGAGACGAATATTAGTATTACTTTAAAGCGAAATTAGCGTTTAGAACATATTTTTAAGATTAATAATAAGTATACTATATTAGTAGTAGCATTTATAGTAATGCCTAATTGCAAATTATAAAGCGAATTAGCAGCTACCCCTTTCGAAGACTCTATACTTATTATTATAAAGGAAACAGCTGCGCAATTAGCCCCCTTAGCTAAATGCGCACTACGCTTACAAGCCTAAGAATAGTTTAAATGCGCGCTAGCAGTTATAGGAATAGCTCTAATTAGTTAATCAGCTCTAAATTGCACTGTTTTAATATCTTTTATAGACTCGAATGCGTATTTAGTAGCGCAAAGCGCGCCTTAGATTTTACTACTAGCATAAAATGCTCCGATTCATTCCCCTTTTGCTAATATTACATTGCAATTCGATGCCCCTCCTATAATAACTACTATTCTAATCACTTCTATAGAAGTTATATTAGATAATAGTATTAAGATCTTTAGCAAGGAGAACTCGGATAATGTTTGGTCAATTATTAATATTATTACTCGATATCTTAATGTTTTTGCCGATATAGGAACTTTTATAGATATCCCTTCTAAGGAGTATATAAAGGTCCCTCTACGCTCTAATTAGGAATAATAACTTCTAGCAAAAGGAGCAAAGGTCTATCTAATAGGAAATAATGCTAAGGCCTTGATTAATAAGACATTTAATGACCTTTATAGTAAGGGTCAGATATTATAGTTAAATATTTAGACCCCTTTCTCTTTTTCTATTTTTATTGTCTTTAAGATGGGACCACAAGGCGACCGCATTAGATAAGTCATTATTGACCTTTATAGTCTTAACTAAATAGTGCTTCCTAACGTCTATCCCGTTCCTCTTTAGTTAGACATTATTAGCGCGGTTTATAGAGCAAAATTTATTATAGTTTTGGATTGCGCTAGTTTCTTCTACTAATAGCAGGTTGCGCTAGAGGAATATTATAAGCTTACTATTATTATGCATTGTGGCTAGAAACATTTTAATATTGCTATTATAGGTTTTAAGAACTTAGTAGCTTATGTTTAGCATTAAATCAATCGCGTCCTTTATCTGTATTGAGCCTTCTTATATGCCTATATTAATAATATTATAATTTTTTCTAACACTATTAAAGAGCATATCTAATATCTGAAGCAGGTCTTAGCTATCTTTCATAAGATGCGCATCTTAATTAAACCTACTAAGATGTTTATTAGATATCCCTCAGTACGGCTTTTAGGGCAATATATTAATAGTTTAGGCCTTATTATAACTGCTAACAAATTGGAAGCTATTGCAAGCCTTAAATTTCCTGCTATATTATAGGCCCTTAAATATTATCTTAGCCTCACTAGATGGCTTTATTAATACATTGCATTTTATACTATGCTGGTAGAACCTCTTTAGAAGCTCAAGACTAACCTCCTTTATAATGCACCTATTAAGGGATGTTCTTAGAAGCAGTATTTAAGCTCTAAGAAGATTATTAACCCTATAGAGGCTAAGCTAGTCTCCTTTCAGGAACTTTAAGAAGCCCTCTCTATACTAATATACCTCGCGCATTATAATCTTATAAGGACCCTCTATATTGATATTGATTTATTAAAAGAATTTGGTATAAGGGTAATAGTTTACTATATAAGAGAAGGCATTAACCTGCCTATAGGCAAATACTCTAGGAAGGCTAATATCTAGCCTATTCTTTTCCTTAGTCGCTTACTATTAATGGCAGAAGAGAAGTATTAGCCTATAGAATTAGAGACGGCAGGCATTTATTAGGCGATTTGTAAGATCCGTTATATAATCGAATTATTATATAATACTACTCGGGTTTTTACTAATCACAGCGCAATTATAGCTATTATTAAGCAAAAATCGATAGAGACGACTAGCATGGACTAGTCTAATTTGCTGCTTATCCGCGCTAGCAATTACCTCCAGTCTTTTAATCTGGAGATCACTTACAAGCCTAGCATTAATTATATTATCTCTAATGCTCTTTCGAGGCTTTTAGCAGCTTAATTAGGAACACCTACAATAATAGCGGAGCTTGATTTTAATTATCTTAGTGGTTATAATTTTACTGCTACGCTTTGCAATTTAAGTAATAACTTTAGACAATGCATTATTAATAGATATAATACTAATAATACTTGGAATAAGATTTGCTATTAGCTTTAGAAAAACAATGCCCTTAGTAAGAATAAGGCAGAGCTGAAATTTAAGCTTAATAATAGCCTTATTTAGTATATAGGCAATTATTTGCGCCTCTATATTCCATAGAATATAGTCGCTACTATTCTTTATATAGAGCATACCCTAAAATCGCATTATAGTTTTATGCGCACTTATAACCGCGCTAGAGCTTTCTAGTATATTAATAAGCTTCCTTGTTATATTAGAAAATTTATTTGCACCTGTTCTAATTGCAAAATTATAGGAATGAGATGTTATTTGCTATATAGAAGCCTTTAGCCGATTTTGTTACCTCTAGCGCCTTTTTATACTATTACTATCGATTTTATTCTAGCCTTGCCCACTTCCTATAAGGGTTTTAATGCGGTTATAAGCACTACTTGCAAATTTTCTAAACGCGTCACTCTAATCTCTAGTATAAAGGTTTAGTTAGTAGAATAATAGGCTGATGCTCTTATTAAGCGTCTTTGGATTGCAGATTAGGGTATACTAAAAATTATTATATTAGACTGCAATCCTAAGTTTCTCTCTGCTCTTTAGACTTAGCTCTTTACCTGTTTAGGCGTTAGCCTCTTTTATAGTATAGCTTACTACCCCTAAACGGATAGAGCTAGTAAAAGAACAAATTAGTAGATCGAGCTTGCAATGCAATACTTCTTTGCTACCCTTAAGGATATTAAGAAATAGCCTTAAATGCTCTCTTGTATCTAAGCTAAATTTAATAACTTGATTAGTCCTATAGGGAAGACGCTAAACGAAATTGTTTATAGCTTTACCCCTAACTTCACGCCAAATCTAGCAAATAAGGCGCCTAAAATTATCCTCCTATAAGCTTGCATTAAGGTCTAGAACGCCCTTAATATTATTGGATTACGTAATAAAGCAGCCTACAATTGGCGGCATATAGTAATGTTTTTAAAGGTTAGCGATTAGGCCTTATTATAGCTTTATAAGGGTTATAACCTTCCTACCATTAAGAATAAGAAGCTAGAACAATAATACGCTAGACCCTTTCGAGTTACTAAACAAATTGGACGACTTGCATATCAATTAGAGCTTTCTAACTACTACCGCATTTATAATGTTTTCTTTATCGCGCATCTCGAACCGACTTTGCTACCTGATACTAATCCCTACAGATATCTGTTTCCGGATAAACCTCCTGCAATTAGCGTATCTAAAGACCTCTAGAGCGTTAATAAACTTCTTAATAAACGCGTTAGCAAGAAGGGCAAGGGGTTTATAATGCAGTACCTTATTAGATAGGACGGCTACAGTCTAGAAGCTAATATATAGATTAATGCAAAGTGGTTAGAATGCAATAAGCTAATTTGGGACTACAAAGCAGTACGCTAAAACGTTTTGCTATGTATATTTTATTATACGAACAATTCTGGACGACCTAAGGAATGGTCCCTTATTAGTTTCTTATTAATTGCAGCCTTGATTGTTGCGCTCTAATTGGCTGATTTAATCTTTAGCCGCATTGTCTTGCTTGTTTTAGTCGCTTGGATAATATTTTAGTCGCTTGGATAATGTTTTAGTCGCTTAGCAGCATTATATGTTTTTTCTTTTATTGAAAGGCAAGGCCTATATTGCATTGGCAATAGTAGGATTAATGGATATTGCATTTTTGGGCTATGCTAGCTCACTATTAAAGTGGCTAGAGTCGACAAGGACGCCGACGTCTTCTTTGGACCCCCGGATTCTATCACGTGTATTGCGCTACACGTGATGCCTAGCGCTCCCTTCCCTTAGCGCCACGCTAGTTAGCCACATATTAGGGCCCCATTGAGGGCATCCATAGAATGCATCCCTTTTACCACCCCAATATGCAGTCATCCTGACAGGGCTCGTCAGTTCGAGTTTATGACAGTCGAGGGCATTGAATGTCCAGACTGTGGTACCTGGTACCGGAAGAATCCTGCTCTACCATTGAAGAAGACGAGTCTCACATCCCATGGGGGATCGTTACGACAAACCTGGGAGGAAGCCTTTTCCCACCAGGGAGTGGAAGACGCAGGTCGATCATGCTCAAATCCCACTTGCAAGACCAAACCAAAGTACTTGAATCTTACAGTACTTGCAAGTCCTCCTCCGCTTCGATTAGTCCTCCACACCCATCGGCATTCGTCGACAACAGAACCAAGGGAAAGCGTGGTCCTCGATTGGCGCCATATTGGAGACAGCAAAGACACCGGTCGCAGGAAAGTGGTCTATAGGTGGATCGGAGTCATCACGAAGGAATCCCGCTTTGCCAACACCCTTTATTCCGCGCACTGGATCGATTCCCCGCTGCGAACGCCTACTTTCGAAAGAGAATATATGTACTACAATAGTTTCGGCCCTTCTGGAATGGAAGGATCGATTATTGGGGGGATCGATTTGCATTATATAACAACGGGTGATGCATTTCCAGTGGATTGGGAACATGATGATTGCACATGGGTCTATGAGCGGGTGGATATGGCGGAAGAGGTACAGGGAGATAAATTCGTCAAAGTTTATTTGGTGGATGAAGTGTTGAGAGTGAGATAAAGGATGGAGCCGATTGATAGATGTGCTTGGTGTTTTGTGTAATTAACGTTTATATACAAGACAACCTGAAACACATCCATGTGTATGCGCAGCTAGAGGGCTATTTGACTGTCGCCTTCCCCGCCAGTTAGGTTCAACTAGCAGAAGACTTGAAGTGGTAATATAGCAGTGAAAAGTTCAGGCTTCTAGGAGCCGAGACAAAGGTCAACTTTTAATGTTCCACGCCGCGTGGCACATTGTAAATTTGTGCCGCTTGAACCTATCCACCGCAAGGGTTGACATATAACTGTAGTCTGAGAATGCAGTACTTTACGGTGTACATATAACGAGAAAGTCTGATTCAGAAAACTGGATTTATATGTGGGTCTTGTTTCGCTAAGCCATATTTCGTCGTTATATTGAACAGGATTCAGGAGAGCAATAATTTAGTAAAGCGACAATAACTAGATTTTTTGCAAATACAAATAAGGAGTGTTGAATTAAAACGTCTCAGACACCCTATCCGGGCTATCCCGAATACTTGTCAGGGGTATCTAGTTGTTATGGGCGCAAGGTCCACCAATTCATAATCGCACGGAAGAGTATTATATTCTCACATTTTAGGCAGAGAAAATGTACTCAATTTGATTAACGCCACGAACTCGGTAACTAGAATCAATTCTCCCCCCTTAATCAGGCCACAAAGTACTATAACTGGCAAATCAGCAAAATTGACAAACGCAGAAGTTTAAAGCTCCTCCATCTTCACCTCAACTTTAATATTCTTCTCCTTATCGGCCTTCGTCTTCTTCTCGGCTTTCTCCTTTTCGCTAGCTTGATGCGGCAAAGTCACTAAAGGACGTGTTCGAGGCGGTGGTGACATTTGTTGCTCTCGAATGTCTGGCCACCCCTGTGGTACATCCGGTTTGTAATAGAACAACACGTATTTCCCTATATCCTGTATATCCCAGTCTTCATTCCACACTTTCGTATCTGCGTGATCCCCGACAGTGGATGGCTTTGCTAAGCTGAGTACCACTATCATGATATCTATTCCCAAGGTACTGTGGGCTCCTTCATCCTCCCGATTGTAATTGGAAACGCCAGGGTGTGGCCTAGTGGTTCGCAGAGCACTGAGATGCTCATATGGTTCCCTAACGTGTTTCTCCGTGAGGGTACGAGTAGGTGGAGGCATGGCGTATCGAGGACGTTCAACTGCAAGACGTGGTGGATGCGGTACTTTGACTTGATCAGGTGCCGACGTACTTCTCCTCGTCTTGGCACACCCATCTCCCCAAATGTGCGTACTGGACATGAGAAGCTGTTCTTAGCGAAAACACTCTTGACTCACCCAACTCATATTCACCCCGCCTTCGCTAAGCCCACTTCCACATCATCTCTCTGCAAACGGATATTCTTCTTTATACTCCCCATTCACAAATGCCACACTGTCTCACTGTTATACATCAACAATGGCTTCGAAACGATCGAGGCAGGACATCATCTTCATCGATTCCGACGATTCGTCACCAGAGAGCCAGCCCGCTAAGAGATTGCGCACGACTGCCACCGATCATCCCGCCCCTTCGCAAGCTCAAAGCCCCTCACCATCACACAATGACATTGTGGAGGCATTGCTGAATGCCACACATACAAGCGAAATCACTCTTTGGCGGAAGTCGCTTCATTTTCTCGGCGAGGGACCTATGCAACTGATTCCAGCTGAAGAGTATGTGTACAACGACCGGGCAATGCTATTGCGAGGCTCTAACGACACACCCTCAATTCCCAATACCAACTGGAGCGAGCGAGTATGTATCAAACTCAGTGCTATGATATGCTGTCCAACATTTCACGAAGATGTGGGCTTCCTGCACCATGTTATCAAAACGGTACTGTACTATCGCCTCAGGGGTCAGCCGTCCAATACACGAAAGTTGCCTCGTCTGGAAGACATTCGAGTTGAACAGTTCATCAATGATGCCAAGAAGCAGCATCTCTCGGTTGAGGGTACAGAGAATGCTACGAGAAATGCTCTACGGCATAGAATTGGGCCTAACCACCCGAAACATTCCGGCTTCGTAGCCCATCTAAAAGAAGCCGTTGAGGAACAGAATCCCCGGGGCAGAAACCTTGAAGAGAAGCAAGGTATCACCCCAGGAGATCTCAAGTACGTATGAAAAAACCCTGGTGTTGATTTTGCTGACCATTCCTAGTGCGATACAGGTTGCATGGGACAGATATGCGGAGTCGAACGACTCAAGCCCAGATCTGCGCCCTATCAGAGAATACACCCTTGACTATTCAGACAATGCTCACGGTATGAATAAGAAGCGGATCCTGGAGATGAAAAGAGAATCTCTGTTGAATACGGTGAATACCTATGGAAACATCGACCCGGGTGCTGTCAGCGATAACGAACAGGAAGTGGGTCGAACGTCTCATCTACGAAAAGTCAGGACACCAGACCTTGGACATTATCAACCACTTTCGGAGAACGCAAAGGGCAAGCTGCCTGCTCGTCCAAATCAGTTCAAAGGTGAAAGAACACATCCATATATGGGCCCGAAACCGTAGCTAACAATCGAAGAAGTGTCTAGTCATTCTACTGTATCTAAGCAAGGCGAACTACGTCCTAGATTTCAATCCTCCGCTATCAACATGACTGTTCCGCTCCTGCTGCGACAGCACAGTATACTCGATCACCAAAATCACCAGGCCAGAGGTGAGGGAATGCAATCACACCGAGATCCGGATCCGCATACAGTAGAGTATGAGGAAGCAGCAGCCTTATACAATCAGTGGTAGTTAGCTGGGAAGCCGTTTTGCCATGGCCCACAATGCAAGAGAGGTTTTGTAGTCATCAAGTTAACGTATCCAAACAAGAAAGAATCGGACTGGGAGGTGGAAGCGCATATTCTAGTGTGGGGAAAGGAACATGATTCTGAGTCTCATACACGCATGGAGTGTTTTCAACGTAACTTGCTACGTTTGTCTCTACTAGCCTGTATTGGAGTTGCTTTGGCAGGGATATTTCGGAATTTGGGCAGACTTAAAGAAAAGGTGTGACCAGTTAGCCGTAACGAAATAACTGTTTGCATCTCGAGTTCAAACGTGGTCTGCTACACACATGCAAGTGATTTGCGAGCGAAGCCTAAGAGTTTCTATGGCTGAATGTCGAACTTTACTTCTCTAGCCCCACGAAAATAATGGACTTCATGCTTGGATATATATAATCGGCTATATCCCCAACGTCACCCCTTCTCGACGATGGCACCGACGATTTTGGATATACCAGATACAACGGCCTCGAAGAAAAGAGAACTTCTTGCTTGATGACCACAACTATGCTTTGAGAAATTTAGTAAGCAATTATTCTTTCGTTCGTTCATTTGTTTAATTATTTGTTCGTTCGTTCGTTTATTTGTTCATTCGTTCATTCATTTATTCATAATAATAATATATACTTTGACAGCAAACATATAATTACTAAATACTAAACTAGAAACTTTGAAAGACGCATTACACCTAACAAATTTCTCTTTCTCCCTCCAAAATCCTGAGGATCCAGATTATTCGATGATGCAATGAAATCAACGTTAGGGCTAATGTAATGCAACTCCTTCCAGCCACGGGTTTGAAGAAGTTCCTCGACCTGAGACCTCATTATATGTGGCCATGTTAGCTTCTCCGTGTCCTAGGTGATATGCATCCTTACCCGTCAGGCGGTCAAGTCGTAGGCCCTTGAAAAGTGGCAAGAGGTCGGCGAGCTTGTATCTGGTATACCCGAAATCGTCGGTGCTATCGCCAATGATAAACGGGAATGCCTTGACGCGAACTTAGCGAAGCTTGGAGATTCCTCTACGTAATTTCTTGGATAGTGGGGAACGAGTTAAGCAATCAGAAAAATGGGCCAAATTGTGCGAAGAGCAAACGGTGGAGATCTATGTTGCAAATGAGGCAAACGTAGCAGGAATGGCGGAGGACGCAGATACCCGGGCTCCATACGTGGAGAGATTCCTCCACGTAGTTTCTTGGAAAATCGTCAGGCTTTGAGGCAAAACGATTTCTTTTTTGGATGTTATGTATCTCTTGAAGTTTCTAGTTTTGGTATAGGTGAATGTATATTTGCTGTCAATGTATATGGTGTTGTCATGAACGAACGAACGAACGAACGAACGAATGCTTGCTGAAGTTCAAGTATTGCGTGAACTCTTAAAACTCCACCCAGGTCATTTACCGGAACAACTCCTCGATTCCTTCATCAAGTTCATCGCCCTCTTGAACATACGTATCCACATCACCGGTCCAACGAGCAACCACAAGCACTTCCCTTTCATCGCCAGTCGATTTAAAACATCCATCCCAACCTTTGACCAAGTGACCAGGTGTTCCGAGGCAACGCATGTGGTGGAAAACAAACTTTACTTGTGTCTGGATAAATTCCCTCATCACGAAGAAGCGAGATATCGAGGTATATATACCTGCAAAAGTGAAGATCTCGCAAAGTTTGGAGTTGAATGAAATGAGGCATCGGGTGAACGATTAATATGTTCTGCTTGTAAGTAGAAGTAAGAAAGTCGACTGGCACTTGCCGATTCCGGTTCGGCGTTTCCATCGCGATGGGATCTAGAGCGGTACTCACCATAGTTGGCTTTTAATGTTCCACGCCGTCTGGCACATTATAAGTTGGTGCCGCTTTTTCCTATCACCACGGTCCATGAGAGTAGCGGCTTTGTGTGGAGAAGGCTGTAAGACACTGTAGGGGTTAATGGCAGCGCTTCCACTCCTCCTTGGCGCGAGACAGATAGTGTGCGCTGTGATTGACTGTAAAATCGGGAGAATGCAGATTGATGGTGCAGATGGCGTATATTGTATTTTCGAGCAAAATGGTATGTACAAGAAGCTAACGTCATACCTACATCTACGTCTATGTCATGAAATATTTGGGGCCCTCCCCACCTTGCGGTGTAGTCCAGTTTATATCTACTATGTGTTAGCAGGTCGTCTGTGGGAGGTGAAGAGTACATACTTTGATTCGGAACCTTGATATCGCAGGTCTTGCAATGAATGCAACTACAGAAAGATTAGCAAGCGCCATCAGGTAGAACTGTTCAGTTTGACTTACTTTTGCGCATTTATTTGAAACCGCACACCAATATCCTTCGTCTCATCTTCCACATACTCATACACACCAGCAGGGCAGAATCGATTCTCAACACCCTTATATTTTGGCCATTCTTCCTGAGCATGCGCCTCCCAATCTTTAACCTGCAAATGCACAGGCTGATCCTCTTCATGGTTCGTGCCCGTTCGGCTCACACTCGTCAAGATATCAAAACTAATCTTACCATCTGGCTTCTCGTACTCGATTTTCGGGTATTGATCCGCGGTTTTCGTCGCAGCGTAATCAGGTTTCGCATGCTTGAGCGTCCAAGGCACTTTCCCCTTCAGAACATATGCTTCGAGTCCGGAATATATGATGCCGCCATAGAGTTTGAAAGGGCTATGGAAGGATGGTCGCATGTTTCGGACTTCCTTGAGCTCTTTCCAGATGTAGGACTTCCGCAGGGAATCTTCGTAGTCGTAGAGGAAGATTGAGCCGGAAGTGGTTTGACTGATTGCTGAGTATGCTGCTTCTGCTGCAAGCATTCCGGATTTCATGGCTGTGTGGGTGCCTTTGATCTTTGGAACGTTGAGAAAACCGGCGGTATCACCAATTAAAGCTCCTCCTGGGAAGGAGACTTTGGGTATCGATTGAAATCCACCCTCGTTCAAAGCTCGGGCGCCATAAGAGATACACTTGCCTCCTTCGAGAACGGATTTGTAGAGAGGGTGATGCTTCATCTTTTGAAACTCGCCATATGGTGATAGCCATGGATTTGGGTAATCCAAGCCCACGACCAACCCAACACTGACAAGATTGTCTCCAAAATGATACATCCATCCACCACCATATGTATCTGCAGATAACGGGTAGCCCATAGAATGTACGACCTGGCCCTTTTGAAATTTCTCTGGCTGTACCTCCCATACCTCTTTTAGTCCAAGTCCGTAGGTTTGATGCTGGCTCTCACTCCTGAGATTGAAATTCTTGATGACCTGTTTGGTAAGACTTCCATGACAGCCTTCTGCAAAAAGTGTGGCCTTTGCGTGGAATTCCATGCCTCTCTCAAAGCTATCCTTGGGTTTCCCTGCCCTTGAAATACCTAAATCATTGGTTGCCACTCCCTTCACCGACCCATCTTTATCGTACAAGATCTCTGAAGCCGCAAACCCTGGATAGACCTCAACCCCAAGCTCTTCAGCCCTTTCGCCAAGCCATCTTGTAAATTGATTCAAAGAAACAATGTAGTTGCCATGGTTGTTCATTTGTGGTGGATGAGGTATGGGAATCGTGCTTGATTTTGTCAGAAATCGCATCTTGTCTCCGGTCGCAGGCGTCGCATGTTCGAATCTGTTCTCGTTCTCTTCTAAAAGCCAGTCGGGGATGAGCTCATTGATTGCAGTTGGTTCGATGACTGCCCCAGACAGGATATGTGCCCCAATCTCCCCGGCCTTTTCCAAGAGGATCACTCGAAAGTCCTCATTACCAGCCTCATTCGCGAGTTGCTTTAATCGGATAGCAGCACTGAGCCCAGCAGGACCTGCTTGTGTTAGCATTGATCCAAGAAACTGCTGTAGCAAGCTTACCTCCCCCCACTATACACACATCAACTCGTCGCTCTCCCGATCAATGTACTTGGGGTCCCAATTATCATTAGCTTCTGCGAGCCTCCTCGGAAGGGAAGTCGAAAATGCTCTTTGTTGAACAGGAGCTCTAGAGAGGCAGGGGCGCGGAGGGGCAAAGCTCGAATTAAAGCATCGTCGGGGATGTTGTGCAGCCAAGCGGAGGGGACCTTGCCTCAACAGATTCCGCTGCAGATTTGTAGTGATTAATCTGGAGGAAGACATTATAGATTATTATTGTCGCCGCATTGCCTTGCCGTCAATGGACATGAACAATCGACTTGGGGAGAATATGCGTCATTGAGTTCTCCGGTTCAGTGAGTTTGTTCCTGACCTCGCCTCGGTCCAAGACATCTCGGGCGGTATCGGCTAAGGTCGGGGTCTGTCCCGGCCTAGCCAATGAGGAAGAGCGTGAATCAAAGCTGTCGAGGCTGTTTACTACTGCTTGAGTATCGTTACTATCGTATCTTCACTCCGTGCAGTATCTCGCAATGCCCTCCCTTTGCTCTTCACAAATACTGCGGGTACGGGTACGGGAAATATCGAAGCATAACCATCGCTACTCAGCCCCAAACTCCGCACTTGGAGATCTCGTTGTCGCTCATTGCTCGGGCCTGAATGATCCCCCGCCTTCTTTTATTATGCAACTTTTGCGGGCAAGGCTAGAGTCGCGAGAACTTCCCCTAAGCACAAGAGTGATATCTGATCTTGGGCGCCAAGATTGAACGCTTTCCGTCCAAAAAAAAGTCTTGTTTGAGGCACCAAGAAGTTTCTTGTCTGATTCAACGAATGATTTCGGATTGTTCACTTGGCAAACAGTTGTTTGACCTGAAAGTTTCTCGGGCAAGTTTCTCGTCTGTACTCGAGTACAGTTCTGTCACAAACCTGGAGGCGGGTCTTCAAGGTACAATTTAGTACTGTACAGCGCTTTGCTACGAAACGTCGCCGTGATACTCGGCACATCTTCTTTCCGGCACATGGAGAGTGGAGAGTCCTTTTCAAATTGATACTCTTACAGCCGATGCGCCGTGTACATCATACCGTTGAACGTTTCGGAATCCTTCTCTTGCACCCGAGCGTGTTTGAGTGGCGTTTTGTTATGGACCCCCTGTTAAGCGAGCAATGGAGCCTCACCCAACAACAACACTCGGCCTGCCAATCTTTTCCACTTCATCTCAATCCTCGTCTATAATGTATCTTGTTTCGAAGAGCCGCTCAGCCTGGAACAGAGAATGCTTCTTTCTCGGCGCGAATTGTCTTGACCCTCTTTCGACAAGGTTCTTGGGTGGCTTACTAGCACACAGTCTTTCCCCGATGTAGTCTTCAGATGCCAAGATCGGCGGGGATTTGGTTCGAGCGGCTCTTCCCCGTGCTTTTCGTCCCAGGTTCACTTTCCTATTCTTGGATGTCTCTGATCACTCATGCTCTGCTCTCTTGTTCCCATTGGCCTCCCATATTGACAGCACTGGCTCCAGGAAACTTAGTTCTGATTTGAGATGCAGATCAGACGAGTCAAGATTGAGAGGGGAAGGTCTTCCCTATGGTATCGTTTCATGAATTTCTCACATCATCAGTCCCCCGGGTCTCGTGATTAAGAGAATTCAGACTGATATAAGACCCACGCCTTCGCATGATTCTCCTTCTATCCTCATCCACTTCCCAACTTTCACGTGCAGGCCATTTGTTGTATATTTTTTCATAAGAGGTAAGCTGAATCGACATGTACGAAGTGGTCTTGGCTAACAAAATCCAGCTGTGCTCACAGTTTACATTCTTTCACACCAATATACTTTTAACTAGCTTGACGCTTTATCACCTATCACTACTTTCATCATGAAGAACTTTGCCTCCATCCTCACATTCATTGCCATTTCGGCCAGCGTTGTGTCTGCTAGAGCCCTCCCTGCGGCTGGTAGCCTTGAAGCAAGATTTCCATATTCAGGAAACGATATCGTCGAGCGTTCACCCAAGAAGAACAAGGCTGCCGCGAATGGAACGGCATCAGCGGCGACCGCTGTGACGAGCGGAGCTGGAGGAAAGAAAGCCAAGGCAGGAGCGGCTGCCGCGAGTGGTTCGGCGAAACCGGCGAAGGCTCAGAAGGCTCAGAAGGCGAGTGGAAATTCGACGGTTGCGGGAGTCGCTCAAGCATCTGGCGCTTCGACAGGAAAGAAGGCAAAGGTAATTCGATTCGAAGATCCCGAGGTTGAAATCTGAAGTGGGATTTCTCATTACGCATGAGAGATTTTGTTCTACGGCTCGCTACTAAGAAGATGGAAGTCTTTGATACAAGTCGAGAGCCGTTGAGTAAAATTACTCATGTCCAATGAGACATTTACCAAGGATCTCAAGGTCGAAGTTATTCACATTCTAACACGATGATAGGGAACTGCCGCCGCAGGTGCTAAAAGCAGTGGTGCCGCAGCTGCTACAAACAACAACGCCGCTGCTAGTGGTAGTGGTGACTTGACCAGCATTGTACAAGGCCTTACTGGCATCAACATTGGATCTCTGGTAAGCAACCCATCTGTTTATTCCTCGATAATTTTGCTAGGTTCCCGAGGATCGTCTCGGGACTGGAGGCCCTTTGAGATGAATGTCTCATTCAACAAGAGACATTTTACTCGACCGGGTTCCGAAGATCTTATCTCGGCTCCTGGCCTTTTTAGGGGTTCCCCGAGATTATTTCATTCTCGACTTTTGATATATCACACTAAACACGAGACATTTGACTGGATGATCGATTACATACTAATTCGTTTCGCAGGGACTACGAAGCCTTCCAGTACTTGAATCTCGCAAAGGAAAGAAGAATGCAACTGCCGCCGCTGGTGGAGCCGCTGCTGGAGGAGCTGCTACAAAGGCGACTGGAGCAAAGGCTGCGAAAGCTGCGAAGGCTGGAGCTGCATCTGCGTCTGCGTCTGGAGCCGTGAGTAACACAGAATTGTCGCTATACGACCAGTATCGCTAATTCCTAAACAGGCCACTGGTGGAAAAGCAGCCAAGGTAGTACGTTTGCCCCTATAAACTCGAGTTATTCCCAGCTAACAATTTTAGGCTAAGGCAGGTGCGGCTAAGGTGCGTGTTCTTGGCTATTATCGATCAAGGATTGTACTAACGACTTTTAAAGGCCTCTGGAGCCGCTACTCCTTCTAAAGCTGCTGTGAGTTCACAACATTTTGATTCCGTTCTCTCAGTCCCTCTGAACAACCAATCCGAAATGGCTTTTCAATTGCCCTTTCAATGGCAGAGATTGAATACATCCAATCACCATCAAAGAACCTTAACTGACTGAATCTAATAGGCCGCTGGTGGAGCGAAAGCTGTAGGCCAACTTTCCCGAGTTTTTGGACTCCGTATCATATACTGACACTTTACGCTTTAGGCTAAGGCTGCAAAAGGCGCCGCGAGTGCTGCCCCTGCCTCCGGAGATGTAAGTTCTCCGTTCTATTTTAGTTTTATTCCTAACAATCAATAGGTCAATTCGGCAGCGAGTAATGGATCTGGTGGAGTCGCCGTGAGTTTCCCCCCGTATATAATACCGAGTTTGATGCAAACTCCATCTGTTCTACTACCCCAAACAGTTTGACTAACACACTCACAGGCTGCTGTACGTACTTAAATAATCCTGAAGTCGAGAAGAATGTCTCACTATGAGTGGGACATTGTAGTCCCGGCTCGACTCTTATCTCCAATAAACTCAGACTAACAAGCCTTTAGGCCGCTGCCCAAAGCGCCGTAGACGCTGCGTCGGATGGTGTACGTTGACAAGTCCAATCAAACCTATGAGACCATGCTGACAATCTTCCTTCTAGACGTTGGTTACCGCAACAGCAGCGAGTGGTGCCAAAGCAGTACGTTATCTTCCACCCGCATCAACTTGACTTCGTCCCATCCCAACCCAGCTCCCACCCCACCTACAACCAACTAACACATACCCCAGACTGGAAAAGCCGCCAAAGGAAAGGCAGGCGCATAGAGGCATTCATTTGTTGCATGGTTGATAAAGACATGAGCACGAACATTGGGAGGTGCATATTTGGATAGGATACGTGATAGGAAATAGGATAGGTCAGGATAGGAGTATTGAGAATTAGAATTTGTGATTGAATCAACTGGTTTGAAAAATTACCTTATTGTATGAGTATGGAATACTTTATGACTTTGTTGGGAACAATGATTTAATCAAGTAAACTGCTTTTACTATGCTTTTTGGTGTCTGTCTTGGTGTGGTTAAGGGAGAAGTTTGGACGAGTGTTGGGGAGGACATGATCTCAGATGGGTTTTCTTCCTAAATGTACATTGCAACATACTCCACATACATACGCTCGTTGCATACCCACCATGACCAGCTCTGGAAATAAATACAATCTCTCTTCGTTTATTCCACTTGCCCTCTCTTGACATACAGTACATGTAACGAATTAACTCCTGCTTATGCCAGGACGCAAACATCAGGATCCATCATCCAAAGACTCTAAAGATGAAGTATCCAGATGATAGGAGTACTGTATTCAGGCATGAATAGATAACTTCTTAACTGCGATTCGGGAGAATTCAACATCGCTGGGAGTCCCAGTACGTGACGTCTCTGAGCTCGAAATACTACGGTTGGAAAGACGTGGTGTCTTGCTCTTTCCCTTCTTGGCACTTGTCTCTTGTAGTGTTTTACTTTGTATTTTCTATAAAAAAGCCCGCCGAGTACAAACAATTGAAGTATTTATTGTGTTCCTTGTGTTGACACAGAAAATCGGCACTTGTTGTTGTTGACTTTTATTGTCTGACGCTTGACATGTTGTAAATCGGTGCTGCTTTTTTCTAAATACCCTGAGGTTTGACTTTTGATGGAGAATTTCGTAAACATGGTAGGAGTTATGTACTATACTATGGATGTCTTTCACCAGACTGTGAGTCCGTGTCTGTGTCCGTGTGTCCTCTGCGTCAAATCAAAACAAAGTTAAAGAGCGTGCCTTTTAAAACCTGCTACCCAAAAACAGACTATTTCTAACACCTTTAGATGAATGAAGATATCAAATCTACCACCCACATGCTTCATGTAAGCTCCGCCCCAGCACCATCATCAACCCACCTCTTCGCCTTCACCCCTCCCTCCACAACCCTCTTCATCTCCTCACTCCCTAACAACCCCGCATACTCCACCGCACTCCCCCACGCCCCCCTAGCCTCCGGATTCGCCCCCATCTCCAACAACCACTTCACCCTCTCCACAGCCCCTGCCATCACCGCATGCACAACCGCATACCTCGCCTCCATATTCCTCGACTCCTGCACCCGATTTACATCCGCCCCCGCTCAACCAGCAGCGCCATAACCGGAATCCTACCCGCATCA
>QGMG01000285.1:0-37615 GCA_007825325.1 Lachnellula cervina | reverse complement strand
ACAAACGTTAACCCCTCCACCCCCACCAAAACTCCATTCCAGCCCAGCACGCCCAGTAAACCGAAATCGCCTTCCGTCCACCCCAATCTCCGCATACTCCTTCTCAGCAAATCAACCAATTCCATGGCCACCTTCACGTTCCTTCCCATTCGCTAACATCTTCACTTCTCTAGCGCACGCGCGAGCGTGAGGTGCTGAACAGTGAGCACGGCGAGCACTTTGTGCTCTTGAGCTCGCGCTCTTCGTGCTGGAAGTTTTAGTGCTCATGTAGATATGCGTTGGGTGACAGTTATCTAGGTCACTAAATTAGTTGGGGAGGGCGTATGGATGGTGTGTGAAGGGTCGAGGTTGGTACGTACCTGGGATGTGAATTTGCGGGAACTGGATTGTTGGTATTGGTGCGATTCATGTTTTTGACACGAGTCGTTGAATGTTCCATCTTCCTAGAACATCGAGAGACAAGGTTCCTCTAGAGCTGGACGGCTCCGAGTGCTAGAGAGGCGGGCTTTGAAGTATTTCTCGGAACTTTCGCGGGTCTGGAGATACTTTGAATGCAGTGTTTTCTGTCACTGTGTCGTGGTTTTCTTTCTGCGCTCAGCCCGGTACGCTTCCAATCCTGGGAACCTCTGCCACAGGTCCTTGGCTTGCTCAGTCTTCCCTTGCTTGTTGAAAGTAGTATACAGTAAGCGTACGGCCATAAGTGTGCTCGCATTGTCCTTCCCCTCCACCCTTTCTCTCATAGCTATTATCTCCTGAAATAGAGGCTCGGCTTCTTCATATCGTTCTTGCTTGGCTAGAAGCATAGCGAATTCTTGCATGCTGAAAAGTGTTTGTCCGTGTTCTCTTCCCAGCACTTTCTTTCTTAAGGGTATCGCTTCCTGATATAAATCTTCGGCCTCCTTATGATTTTCTTGATTTTCCAAGAGGCTAGCAAGGTGAGACATGCATAAAAGTGTATCCGGGTGTTCTTTTCCTAGCACCTTTTTATATAGATCCAGTGTCTTTCGAAGGAGAGACTCGGCATCGTTGTATCTGCCTAAGTTTTTCATATTATTAGCGAGGCTATGCATGGAGGCCAGAGTATTGGGGTCTTCATCACCAAACATAGTCTGGTGAGAAGCCAAACCCTTTTGACGTATTTCAAGAGCCTCCTTGTGCTTTCTTTGCCTGTCAAAAAGTATACCCAGAGCATAAATACTCTCCAAAGTAATTTTATGCTTCTCCCCTAGAATTACCGAGGAAAGATGTACAGCTTTTCGAATTACAGGTTCACACTCATCAAGTTTATTCAGGTCGATTAGCGACTCAGCGAATCTTGTCATCGCTCTCAAAGTATTATGATCTCTTTCACCTAAGATTTTGGTGTATCCAGCGACTACAAGTCTGATGAGACTTTCTGCAGCTTCGTATTTACCATGCTGTCGGAGGAAGTAGGAAAACGTGTAAGCCCCTCTCAAAAGCTCCAGATTGGCGAGAAACCCATGAGAACTTAGAATTCTGTGGGTGTTCGAGACTACAGCGTCCACATGGGAAAACATGAGTTGCTTCATCTCGAAGGTGAAGTCAGCGAATCCTACATATGCATGGGGGTCTAAGAATTTGCGAAGAACTAAGACTGCCTCAATAGTAATTTCCCGTTGGGCATCCTTGTCGATTCTGAATTTGATCCAGTCTTGTATGAGCGGGTGAAGAGAGCACACGGCGTCAGATGACTGGACCTCGAAACTTTGAAGTAATGAAAGAGTTCTGAACTCTCTCAACGTATCTTGAAACTCGTACACATCCCAGGTATCATTGCCGCCAGGTAGAACGATCCAGTTATTTCGGCGTTTTGCGTAAGGTTCAAAGAAACTTTGGCGTATCTGATTATTGTCAAAGAATGCTAGTAACGTGAGGATATTTTCCTTTGCTTTTCGGGTTGATGGATTCCCAGAGATTTGCTCGAAAGATAATTCCCAGGTGGTGAAAACAGAGAGTTTCCTCTTTGCCTCTGGACTGTCTTTTGGTGCTTTGATATAATCCCACATATCTGGAACCTCGCTTAGAACCTTTTCTGTACGAGCATTGTGATGTTCTAGGTAGAGACACAGGCTCAAGCTTCGCGAAGAAATGTAGGCACCCGCTTGATCGATAGCTAGTGCATGGAATCCGAGTCTCTTGACAATAGCTTCGCCTTCGTGTAAGTTAGGCTCAGTTCTTTCCGCACGGCTCCTTGCCAAAAGAAGCTCTAATGCTTCTTCTGGGGACATCGTATCCACTTCAAGATGATGGCCCAATTTCTTCGTATCAGCATGCCTGCTCGTCACGAGAATGGAGCCTTCACCACTTTGCGGGAAATAATCCTTGATACTCTTGTTGGTGAAGGAATTTGGATCGTCGAAGTTATCGAAAACAAGCAGCCATGCTTGAGGCCAAGAGCTCAATTTGCTTCGAACAAATTGAAGATTCGCCTCATTATCCGCAGGGCCAAAGGCATTTTTGGACATTTCTTTGGCCACGGAACTGAAGCTTTGGCTGGTGCTGGCTGGTGATGTTGCATCGATCCAGAATATGACAGAGTGACTGCAGCTCTCTTTGGCCTGGTGGCAAAATTCCAAGGCGAGCTGCGACTTCCCACAGCCACCCATTCCATGCAAGACGAATACCGAAGGTTCATGATTTTCCCCTCTCGGTCTTAGATGGAGCGCCAGTTCTTCTAATGGACTTTTTCGTTCCACGAAATGGCTAACACGCAACGAGGGGACCATGAACAAGCTAGGGGCTTGTGGGACAGGCGGAATAGTATCACCTGTGCACAACTTCAGTAAATGCACAAAAAAATCAAAGATTCAATTCTTATATACCTAATTGACCCAAAGGAATTGTTTGTGCTGGGTTTCCTAGCAAGGAATCCACAATGTTGTCGATTCTCTGGCTAATATTTCCATCTTCAAGATAGCTCATTGTGTGCGTCTTCACCTCGGGTAATTTTTCCCACTCTTCCAACGAGACTGTTTCGAGTCCCCTATCAACATTGAGTCGATGATAGACGCCAGGATAATTATGATACCTGGCATCCATTTTTGAAGCATCTCCCTCCGCCGAAGTAGCCAGCTCTACGAGGACTTCAATAAGATCAATACTAGCAGGCAGAACTCTTTGAATACCGTTCGCCTTTTTGAAACCAGAGGTTTTCGGCTTACCTAAGAACAATGGAGGAGTCAGTATTCGGTCAACAGATTTAGAAATATGCTCTTGCTGTTGAGACATTGCCAGTATATCGTTCAATGGTTCCAGTGTATATAATAATTGGACGACAAAGGTAGTGATTTACTTACCAGTGCCAATACTGACGATACAACCAACTTGGCGGTCTGAGTCGAATTCTCGTCCAGTCTCTTCTATAAGATAGAATACAGGATTGTTGCATCCTAAAGCCCCATCTACAAACTCTTCTTCCAATCCTGGTGGCCCAATGTTGATTCGTTTGAAGAAAGGTGGCGCGGCAGATGTTGCGCGGCCAGCTTCCCAGATGTGAGCATCGAGGCCTGGATTCCTGTCTGCCTTCCATGTTCTGAAGAGTCTCGGCTTGTTGCTTACATGCGCTGGGGGCATTGCGCATACAAATCTATCCATACACGGCCATCAGCTTGTAACTTTTTCAATCTGGAGGGTTGAACATACGTTTTGCATGGTTTGAATTCCATACCTTCATCCTCGAACATTCTCTCATTCGCCCGGCCGTTACCAAGCGTGCCTTCCACAACGTCTTTTATCGCCCTCTCCAAATTCGAGGCTTTGAATATTCCATCCTGTAGGCGGAATTTCTTGTTAGAGAAAACATCTTTGGCAAGTGTTCGATACTTGTCGATGGCCGCAGGTACCGAGAGCCGAAGGCGTCCAAGAAGAATAGCTATAAGTCTACAACAATATTAGCCCCTTCCGAGAATTGAAGGAAGAACCCGAGTGGAAGATAGCCAATACTTCCAGCTCAACATCCTTGATGAAGCTTTCCGGCATCCCAGATAGAACTACGAACTTGATTCTTGCGAGATCTAAGAATAAACTTACCCGCCAGTACTCGTACCACATATCATATCAAAGTAGTCCGCAGGAAGTGGCACTGACGAGAGATTGCCTCTCCGTTGCACCCGATGCATTATCTCGTCAAGGATGATCAGCTCTGACATGCCGCGGATCCCACCGCCATCTACATCTGTTAATCTTGGACAGTATATACTTCCTTGTGCGTGCAAGGCTGCGCCTACGTACCTAGCGAGAGCAACGCCAGTGGTTTTGGTCTGTCTCCCATAATGATCAACCGCTACCAAGATGAATAACAATGCAAAGGCAGTATCCGCTGTAGAGATCGTGTTGAATGGATGGGAAGATGGGAGGATTGGGTTGAGCTGGAGTTGCATCGCAATCTTGAGGATGTACAGAATGAGGCTGACGCCCTCCGCGCATACTGCGCCAATCATATGCAGGAAGCTGTGTCGTACATGCCATGCAAACTTGATTTGGTCTTGGATTAATTCGTAATTGATATTGTGGATGTGAACTGTTTATCATGCGAAGCCTCTGGGCAAGCAAAAAGAATTGCGAATGCATGTATAAAAAGCAAGTCTCGGTAGACATGCTTCTTTGATCGAAGCACAACCAAAATCAAGAGAAAGAAGAGCGAATCTGTGTTCAATGACAATGGCGGCAAAGAATAAACTTCGGTGTAGCTGCTACGTACCTGCTCGAAATTTCTTACCGTGTAGATTAGGATAGTGCCCCTGGGGCTCTAAGCAGCACTAGATAGATTATAATGTGCCAGGCCGCGTGGGACATTAAAAGTTAACTATGGTGAGTGCCGCCTTCATCTATCCGGTCTAAGAAGCGTTAGGGCAATATAAGTCCTGGGCTTATAACGCTATACAGGTAATAGCTTTGGACCTGGGATGGGGTACGAAGTAATAGCAAAGGAGGAGGCTATAGTGCGGGGTGGGGCGCAATCCCAATTTATACGAGGGCTTGAAATGGGCTCCTAATATCGATTATGATAATCCTGCTGCTATGCAAGCTCTCTGAGATTCAGTCCATGCTAGTGGATGAGATGCTCGTGTTGTCAATGATGATGCCGCTTCCCTTCAAGCATTGTCTGGTTGTGGTTCTATTCACGCTGATGACCAAGATTTGACACCTGGCCTAATATAGTTGCTGGGCTGACAGTGTGCAAGAGAAGTGAGGTTATCTGGGTGTTGTTGGAACACTGTTCACAAACCCAAGGTTTTCGCAGAATAGAAACTCTATGCAATGCAGACACCAAATCTCAAGTACGAGCAAATCGAATCAGTCCTCAGGTTACCTACAGTACCTGTAGATCATATTCATGCGCGATGCGCGATTATTTTCCCAACACTTCCGCTCGAGAAACAGAACCATCGGTTCATAGCCCGGCAAGACCCGGGGCATAATCAGATAGTCTGTACGCCTTGGCATCAGATCTGATAGACATTCGACCAGCTGAGTAATTTGGAGTAGAAAGAGAACGATGAGGTTGAAATCAAGCTTTGTGGGCACTCGGGAAGGCACATAGGGGATGTCCCAGTATGCACTGGTGCAAAACAACAAGATTGAGATGCAATTCGTTACTCACCACGCTGGCGGATGTTTCGTTTCATATTCTCGAATTGAGCTCTTTCCGGCCAGGAAATCTGCACTGAATAACATGCTAAGGCGCAGGGATAGTATACAATGTCAAAAGTAAACTGAAAACAACATGAAGGCGGAATCGAGACACAATTGGCATCTAAATTTCTGCACTAAAATTTGATGCTTCGATATCGAGTTACATGTACAAACTCGCCACCGCTGTGATATCCCTCTTGATCATCTCTTGACATGTCTGCATCTTTGTGAACAGCTCCGGATCACCAATAAGCCTTGCCGCATTTTTCACCTCCCGACACGTCTCATCTAGCCTCGTAATAACTCTGACAATAGTGCCTTCGAGCACATCTGTGAGATCCGTAATATTTTTGAAACTCATACCTCGGGCCCATTCATAAACAACCTCCATGAGTCCGAATCTTGGTCGTGAAACGAAATCATTGGAGTCATCTGACGAGAGAATTACTTGGTGGTAGGTCTGGCGCTCGTTGACTTTCTCGGAGATTTCGATGATGGTCTTCATTCCTTTCTCCAGATTGCCAGTTAAGTTAGGAACTGTGTCGGTCTTTTCTTGGAAGACGAAGGCGGAGAGCAGTGCGACTATCTCAGCGGGCTCATAGGCGGCAAGGACGTTATCGAGAATAAGTTCAGTGAGTACTAATTCGTCGGCTGAATGTATCTCACAGGCAACTTTGCCCTTCAATTGTACCCGAGAGCTGTCGTCGACGAAGTCCAGATCTTTCAAGACTTGTATCCGCTGTTCGTAGTCCGGTAGAAGTTGGAGATTCTGATCAGACATTAACTGCCGCAGCTGGGTAATGTTTTCTTGAATAAGCCACTGGTCGTGACACATTGCAAACTATATATAATCAGCATCGAAACCATCTAATGCAAATATTCGACTCACATGCTTGATGAATTGGGGACAATCTAGGCAGACAGCTTTCTGAGCAATTGCCGCCTGTTCTACCCGCTTTGCGAGAATATCACGAAGCTGCATGTCGTGGACCTTTGAAAAATCCATCTCGTTCCATTCATCGTTCGACCATGACTTGCACATGGCGAAGAGTTCTTCTTTCGCCTTCTGGGCACCATCGCCGCCTTGGAAAACTTCAGGAATGATGCCCTTCACAACTGTCTTCGTCAGATATTCGACATCATGGAGAGGTATTTGGAGAACCTTCCACGCAATATGTTTCTTGGCTTGGGGGAGTTTCGTGAATTTTTGTCGGAAGTCCGGCAGATTTGGCAGCAAATCTGTTGAGTCTCTTTGGTCTCGCTGCGTCCTAAGCTCTAGCACGTGGACTGTAGGAGCAGTGCCTTTTGTGATACCGTCTCGCAGGAGAATACCAGGGGTCCTAATCCCATCCCGGTTATAGACTATCAAGCGCTTTGATCCAAACATGCGACGTCCTACCGGAGTGTTCAACAGCCCAAGATGGAGATCTAGAGTAAGTTGTTTGTAATCTTGCGAGGCTTGATGACAAGCATCCATATCAACATCGCAAATATCGCAGGAATCCCGCTTAATCTTTGCCAAATCAGCCTCGGACACCTTGACAGCTTTCTCGTGCTCTGGAAGCAATTGCTGTGTAGCATGCTCACTGAAACTTCGTTTGATCATTTCCTCAATCTTAAGTGCTTCAACACGAAGGAGGTTTAGGATCATATTGTACGTCAATCGGAATTGGGAACGAAGCTTTGAAGGTTCGCCCTGTATCATTTGACGAAGATCGGCGACAGGGGGTGCTTCACCTCCAGGGGCAACAATGATGACGGATCCAACAGTGTCAAGACCTCTACGGCCCGCTCTACCTGCCATTTGCGTGTATTCACCGGGTAGGAGATTTCGGAAGGAGTGTCCGTCGTGTTTGCGATATCCCGAAAAGACGACTGTGCGAGTTGGTAAATTGAGTCCCATTGCAAAGGTCTCTGTTGCAAAGAGTACTTTGACCAAGGTCTGCGCGAATAGCATCTCAACGACTTCCTTCACGATAGGAAGTAGACCGCCGTGATGAACTGCAATACCCCGACCAAGCAAGTCCCTCAATCGTATAATCTGAGGCAGTACTCGATCTTCTGGCTTTAGTCTGGCTATCGATTTCTCGATAATCATATGAATAGCACTCTTTTCGTTTGCTGTGCAGAAATCTTGGTTGCTGAGAGCATCCGCATTCTCTTCGCACCGCTTTTTTGAGAACACGAAAATACAAGCTGGGAGCAGGTTTTCCTTTTTCAGATACTGCACCAGATGCACCCATAACGTCTTGTCCTGAGCAGCACTCGTTCGCCCACCAGGTCTTCCACCTCGTCCCATATGACCAGGGTTATGACTTGCTCGAGCAGGTCCACCACGGCCTCTTTGTTGGGCAACTCCACGCTGGCCTCCGCCCCCGCGTTGCCCACCTCCTCTTTGTTGGCCGCCACGTTGATTTTGGCCTCTGCCTCTTCCATTTCCACCACCACGGGTATTATTTTCTGCCGGCTGGGCCATCCTCGCTTTATCTCTTCCAGTCAAGACATCATTGGCATCCTTGTAGCCTTTCTCGAGGAACTTTTTCTCAGAATCAACGATCTTATAAATACCTTTTTCGGCCCAAAGATAATGCTCTAGGGGCACTGGTCTCTTGGGCGTCGATATAACATAGATATCTTTCCTCTTAGTTCGGCCGACCCACGATGCGAATTCGTAAGTGTTTGGTACAGTAGCTGACAACAAAATCAAGGTGACATGCGCTGGCAACATGATAATGACCTCTTCCCAAACAACACCTCGTTCTAAATCATTGACATAGTGTACTTCGTCGAAAATGACGAATTCAACGTCTCGAATTAGATCCGCTCCTCTGTACAACATACTCCGAAGAATCTCGGTAGTCATAATGAGACAACTTGCTTCTGGGGAAATCTGTACATCTCCGGTGAGAATCCCGACTTCGTCAAAAATCTGTCTAAAATCCCGAAATTTCTGATTACTCAATGCCTTGATAGGCGATGTGTAAATAGCTTTCGTCATATGCTTTGCCGCCAAAGCAATGGCATATTCTGCTACCACTGTCTTTCCTGCTGAAGTATGCGCCGCAACGAACACGGAATCGCCATTTTCCAAATGATATACTGCTTCCTTCTGGAAAGTGTCCAGTTCGAAAGGCCATTCCCTCGCCATGTCCGGCACCAGTTCCCTGAAATTTGTGATTTCCCGTTTGACATCGACCATATGCGCCCATTCTCTCCCTCCTCTCTTGGCACTAGACGCAGCTAGGATACCATGTGGCTCCAGCGCAGGGAATTCGATAGGCAATAAAGAGTCGATGTCGTCCCCTTCATCATCGTCGGAAGCATCTCCAGGATCCGCTGTCCCGTTGGCAGCACCTTCAGCAGAGCCATTTGGCGCCAACGCATCCTCTGGATCTTGTTCAAGTACATTCTCAACCTCTTCCGCCTCCTCGTTATCGAGCTCGCTCTTCTTGTTTTTCTCGAAATCCAAACCCCGGTCGAAGCCTGGCGGTACACTCAGCAAGCCACCCTCACCACTAAAATTGATAACCCTCTCCAGCTTATTTTTGTTCTCTACAGCTCCATTTCCGATATGTGCTTGTATTGCTTGTTCCTCCAACGCAGCAGCAGCTTCTACACCTTCTAATCCACCTGGCGCGAAGGGAAAGAAGCCGGCTGCTCCTCGCACGAAGTCTGCTCTGTTTGCCGGTTTCCGCAGAAATGAAGTAGAGTTCTTGGCAGTTGCGCTGTTGGCGGGGACTGTCACTTCTTTATATCCCGTAACTCTACCCTCAAGGCCTTCGCGAGTGAAGCGCGTAATCGTTCGGGTTTGAGTGGGCGCAATCTTGAAGAGGTTTGTGAAGTCCGTGGGAGCTTCCCAGCGTCTACAATTTGTTAGCTTATTGTGCCCCTCAATGCGGCGAGGAATTCATACTGCTGTAGCTTGTTCAGCCATTCCGGGGAGAATGAGGTAGAAGGGGTAAGATATTTTTCTTCAAGTAAGCGTTTGAGCTCCTCCTGGTCCTGTTTTATGCGTTTCCGGGGCCGTTGCAAGTCCAAAATATCATCAACCCAATTGTCGGCTTCATTGTTGGATCCAAGATGGACTCTTTCTAGAGCGTTGACAAGAGGGTCTGCCATTGTTGAAGAGTCTCCAGGGGTCCCACTGAATTCGGTGGAAGTAAAGCTGTCGGATGGAGACAATGGATTCTCGGTTTGGAGTAAAGGCGGCTTTAGCGGAGGCATTTTAAAGAAGTGTTTGCTAAAATGCAGTAGGCTACGGATTTTTGAATGACAGCATACAGCCTCGTGTGTTTGTGTCCCCACTTCGGCTGGCGGTTCAAGCCTTCAACGCACCCTCCACCCCCTTGTTTTAGCGAAGGATGTTAATTTCATCTTCCATCGTTATAAAATGATAGTATTTTATTGTAATGCATCTCTTAAGCTGCTTACTACATGGGTTGTCCTTATAGTTTCAAAATGCAACAATACTACCAACGTAGGGCTTGCATTCATAACATAGACAACCCCTTACAGACAACTGGTAGGATCATCCTCAGGATCAACATAACGATTGTCAGACAGTACTTCTTCCCAATTCATCCTATTCAAGAGGCCTTTGAGAAGTTCATGAAGTTGCTTGCCATCCTGAACGTATGAGGCACTGACACCTCGTTTGGCAACAACCAATACTTCTCTACTTTCCAAGTACTTCTGTCTTTCTTCTGGCGTTGCATGTACATCTCCCTCAATCTCCAAACATTGCCCAGGTATTGCTTCATATTCACTCCTGGTTTCTCTATTTTCTGCCGCGCCTTCAACATCTGGCTCCTTGGCAACAAACATCTTGACATTTGCAGCGGAATCCTTGCCATCACGATCAAGGACAATTTTGTTCCATCCCAAGGGCTGAGGAAAACGCTCCCTAAATCCCCCCCCCAGGCTCCGACATGAATTGCGTACTCCCCGTGATGAAATGAAGCTCCTTCCACCCGTCCATTCGGATTAACCCGTCGATCGCCCGGTATGTTCCCACGTTGGACAGCGTGGCGAATACGCGATCATAGCAGCCCGTAAGGTGATAGCAATCCTCTACCCTTAGAAGGTCCAGTTGCAGGCCTGGAAACATGCGGAACGCCTCACTAACGTCGAAAGTAGTAAAAGAGTTTCGATGAAGTTGAGCGTATAGTGGTAAAGGAAAGCACATCATAAGGGTGATGTATCGAATGCTTTGTATAATCTCGGCACTTAGCTTATAGAGGTAATCAATCATAGCTTTTGTGCTCCAGATGTGCAGGAGGATATTTGATGCCATGAAGGGCTTTGCTTCGATGCTTATCCGACGGCAGGTTCGAAGAATGCTCGTGTTTGTTGGAATTGATCTCTTTGCTTCGATGCTTATCCGACGGCAGGTTCGAAGAATGCTCGTGTTTGTTGGAATTGATCTCTCGGTCGAGACATGTTCATCTAGTGAATCCGAATGGTCTGTTGAATTTTCTCCGTCTGCATCTATGGAACTCGATTCGTCATCAGAATCGTCGAAGCCTATGAAAACAGTTGTAGAAGCAAACAGTTGTTGAAAGATCATTTGGCGGATCTCCGCTGGAAGCGTGCTGAGTGTTCCAGACATGCTGTTTTGAGGCACCTGAAGTTGCTGTTTATATGATTTTCTTGTCTGATGGCAGATAGGTAGGATACCTAGGTAGACGTTAAGACCAGGTGACTAATTTACTGCGGTGCTGCCTTAGGCTTACAATGGATGGAATCTTTTCGAGGAGCATCGAACGTGTGAGCATTATGCGTCTAATTCTGCAAGAATCAGCCATGTAGAAGGTAAAGTAGGATACAGAAGAAGAGAGAGTCTGAGACAGAAGTCTTGAGGACCTCCCACTGATGACTCAGCCGGAAAAATGAAACCCCACCCTCACAGAGCGGCCAATGAAACGCAGGGGCTAAAGTACGAAGTAACATCAGAGCATGCGTACCTACGGAGTATTACCAAGAAGAAAGTATAATTTGTAGACTATTCTTTGCTAAGCATCTGTAAAACATCCTGATCTTGATGAAGTCTATAATGTAGCCTTTATTTAAAGATTTGCCAAGTTTCAATTGATAGCTATGTGAAAGAGAAACAAGGTATTACAAAACCTCTTTATGTTCGAGACCTAGAAATACTGAATTTCCTCGCTGTGAGTAGTAGTCTACCGGCAGAAGAAATTCATAGCCAGGAATTTAAAGCCTAGACTTATTAGTAGATGACTCAATGAAAAACAATTCCCAAGGAAAAGACGAAAGGTCGTGAGTTTTACAAGCAAGTAATAAGTACTTCCTTGGACTGGTACCCACGACCCAAAGTTTAGCGGTTGTAGCAGCCCTATATCATAGTTTGCTATATTTGGCAAAACAGTACCTAGGTATCCATCATTGCCAGCACACATCAGCTTCTACTTTTCTCCTCAATACACGTGACCCTACTTTAACTGACAGGGGGGAAAGATCTCAACAACTATACATGATGAAGGAAAAGCATGACCTGTTCCTCTGTTTATTGATTCGATGAACCATATTCATATTCGGACGCGAAGTTCAACCCTATATCCATATTAGGAAGAAAGTCTTTTTTCAAATACTCGAACCTTAAAAGTAGACTTCTTTCCCCCGCCACGTTACCTCATCAACCCCCAAAAATAATATAAAACACACGCGCTTATACAAAACAAGAAGAAAGTTCTCTTACATACACTTTTTCCACTGGAGACTTCCGAGATCCGCCATGAAAAAGAAACTAAGCCACCGTGATTCAATACTCATTGGTTTCAGACAATAATTGCAAGCTTTTAGTTGGTAGATATTTGTCTCCTGTACTGTATTTTGTCGTAAGTAACGGAGACTTTTGATTTTTGACAGCAGCCGAGAGATTGACAGAAATAAACAAATAAATAAAAACAAACGAAAGATAGACTTCTCCATTATCGTAGAGTTAAGTACCTTGACTTCCACTTCGCATAATCCGCTTGCCACGAAATATATCCTAATGTAAAGTTCACAGCTCACAACTCGTTGCTTGATCTGAATATATGTTGGTGTCTTTACTTTACAGACACTACATACACCTCGAACGCCAAACTTATATACTCCCTTATCACAATTAAAAGTTAATCATCCCCCACCAACCACCAACCATCATCCGACAACATCAGCATATCTCAAGCTTAAGCCCAATATAAACCAACACCGTCCCTCCCGTCCCTCTCTCATCAACACGAAAATCTACCCAGCGGACATCCATCCACCAGAAAAAAGTCACCTCGCCGTTCAACCCCACCATCTAGCCCCCCAAACCCCAAAAACCCAGCAGTACACACCCACCCAAAACCCTCATCACATCATGAACTAAAACTTTCATCGCAACATATCACACAAACGACCAAACATTAAAATTGACAGCAACTCCCAAAACAACAACAACTCCCAATTCCAACACACACAATCCCTCCCCACCTTCTTCCATCTACCTCCCAAACATCACCAAGCACAAAATATCCCAACACCAGTAAACAAATAGCACAGATGCAAGTGATCCATCATATTGGCAGAGTTGTCGTCGCGTCCCGGGAAATTCTTAAATTGCGGTGATGGAGATGGGCTTCTGGGGTGTTTTGTAGGCGAGATAATGTGTTCTGTGAGGGAAAGTGAGAAGTGAATGTAAATCCAGACGACTACTTGGAGAGTAGCTCCACCAGCTCCTGCTGCTAACTATAACGCGATGGATTGAAGTGGAGTGGAGACCTCTCTGCATACTAACGAAAAAACAAACAAATAAATGAAAACAGTCATGAAGACCAGAAGGAAGCTTCTATTTCGTCTCACTTGAGAGGCCTCAAGCTAAAAAGAATATGCAGTATCACA
Organism: Lachnellula cervina; assembly: GCA_007825325.1. Classification (NCBI taxonomy): domain Eukaryota; kingdom Fungi; phylum Ascomycota; class Leotiomycetes; order Helotiales; family Lachnaceae; genus Lachnellula; species Lachnellula cervina. The sequence continues at coordinate 24,073 of QGMG01000285.1, read as the reverse complement.
TCACACCACATACCACACAACATCAATCCGACCCCATACTAACCAACCACCATAAAACAAGCCAAGCAAAAGATACAGTACGTACCCAAACACACAGGCATATCACCTCTGTTCCAAATTCCAATTCTATCTACTATAAACGTATGAATTCATACCAACGCCCACCCCGTGCTGTACCACCCTGCCCTACCCTACCCCACCGCTCCATAATAAAGTTCATCATCAAGTTCACATATGCAATCAGACCAACCAACCCAACTCACAAAGGACCCTCCCTGTATTTGCATATGTAACGTTGGTTGTGGCTTACTCGCTCCAGAGGTAAGGAGAGTCATATCATAAAGAGCGTAACACCATTCCCACACACCCCGTTTATCTCTTCTTAACCTCACAAGCCCACCCCTCAATCCCCTCCCCTTTACTCCCTACCTCCAGACCCTCAATCCGCGTCCCCACCATTCCCGGTGTATCCTCCAACCACGCACATCCAGCCATCCCCCCAGCATTCGCCCGTTTCTCGGGCGTCAACTCTAGCATCGGTACAAGGAACTCTGCAATCTTTTTCGCCTCATCCTCCTTGAAGTGGTACTTTTCCTTCAATACATCGGGCAAGGCCCAGTGGCGCAGTCGGTGGATATTGCGGAGTTCGCCTTTGCGGTTGAAGATTTCTGAGCTCCATTTCCCCGAGAGGCAGAGGGTTTTGGGGAAGGGGCCGAGAAGCTCAATAATTTGTGCAATGTGATCGTCATCTTTGCCGTATTTTGTGCCTGATTGGGGATCGAAGAGGTAGTCGCCAGTTATTAGCTCAAAGACCTGTTTTCATCAGTTTCGTGCTCAACAAACAGCACGAGGGGAGAATATACCATAGCAGCCATACTCCATACATCTGTGCTGGCTCCCCACTTTGCACCTAAAATGACTTCAGGTGATCTATATTGCCTTGTCTGGATGTCATTTGTGAAATGATGGCCTGTCCAACACGCATTGCCCAAGTCTGCAATCTTAACTGAGATGATATCCCCCGCACTAGCATCTTCAGCTTTCTTCTTTTCGCTAGATTTGTCGAGGGAGATGCCAGAAACTTCACGGGTTAAAAGGTCACTTTCTGCCGTTAGCCCTTGATACAACAAATCATGCCCATAGAAACTCACGCAGTCTTTTCCCGCTGCTTATGTTGGTCCTCGTCTTCCTTGTCGGTCTTAGGCGATGCGTCTTTCGAACCTCCTATTGCACCACTCATTACGACGGGACTCATAGAAGCGTTGCTTGTGTCTTTGATAGGAGATTCATTACCTTCATGCATCATTTGGTTCAGACTCGTGTGAGAACTTGGGGTGCTACCAGGAAATCTCATCAAATCCGCCTGGTTGAAACTGGCGTTCAGAGGACTGGGTAATGGCTGACTGCCCGTAATCAAGGTCCGACGTCTTCTTCGTCCATTCCGGTTGTCTTCCTTTTCGTCCTTCTTCGGCTCTTCCTTCACAAAGGTCTTAACGATCTGCTCCACATCCCCAATTTCTATCAAAACGTTTTCTGGCTTCAAATCTGTATGTATAATACCGCACTCTCTGTGTAGGTAGTCTAGGCCGAGGAGAACTTGCTTTGTAATTTGCTTGACCAGCGGCATCGGTATACCACGGTGGTTCCAGCGCTTGATCAAGCCCAGCAGGTTTTCTCCCAAAACCTCAAATACCATGCACACATGTGTGCCATTGGGACCCTTATGCTCAAACGAATCGAGGAGACTGACAACGTGTTTCCGGCCCGGGTGCTCTGGCTTTGCGGCCACGATCTTGTTCAGCAGCTTGATTTCGTCTACGGCCGTTTCGGTGTAATGTGCTGCGGATCGTACAACCTTCAACGCAACGTGCTTATTCGTGACGTTATCTTTGGAGAGCCACACGGTGGAGAAATGACCCCACCCCAGCTTGCGCACCACGGTGTATTTGCCATCCTTGAATTGCTCACCGACGGAGACGGGGTGATAGCCGCCCTTGCAATAATCTTCGGAATCTTCTTCGTCGGCGGTCGTCTCTGCGGCGTCTTCCCGCGTAGATGAGGAGGAGGAGGGGTCGCGGTTCATGGTAGGTTTTGAAGAATTTGGTGCGCCGGTTGATCTGTGCGCAGGATTATTATTTGTCGTCAGCAGGGTCTTGAGCAACGAAGTCATAGTAGTGTGAAGAGGTGTGGCGACTGGCGTAGATCATTTTGGGTTTGATGGTAGAGCAGAGCAGAGCGGAAAGGAATGGGATATTTGTGCGCCAAAGCAAAGTAGGAAGCAAGCGTGAATGGCGTTGAGGGGAGGTGAGGGGAGTAAGATGCGGTGACTATGGGGCGAATGCGGATGTGGATGTGGAGCGGGAATGAGAGAAACAAGACTTACCCTGCACTGGTTTGGTTTGACGATGCCATCTCAGCATCTTGATGCCCCTCGGTTGTGATGATGGGCTTTAGCTCCTTCTTGCGCTTCTTATTGGAGTTGCCATTGGAGGCGGAAGCAGTGCTGGCGACTTGTTTGGCTTTCTGGATTGCGGCCTGTTTGATTTGGGACCCGTTCATGATCTGCGGATTGTGGGTACTGGAGAGAGAGGGGGGATGAAAAGAGAGAAGAAGTAAGTAGTAGGGAGGTTTATTGCGACTGCAACTGCGGCTGCGACTGCGACTGCGACTGCTGGGACTTCTGTGTGTAAGGTTGACGCGGGCTTTCTCCGGGCTTTCGGTATTCAGTCGCGATTGCGCTGCGCTTCTTGATCCTGGAATGATATTGGTACTTGTACTTGTACTTGGTCCCTTGAATTGGATGAGAATCTTGGTCTGGCTGATGCAGAGAATAGGATGGTGTTGATAATGAAAGCTCGAGTTGGTCAATACCGTACTAGCTAGCCTTCTAGCAAGATGGGATTGATTGTGTGCAGTGCGCTTGAAGGGCGGCAACACCATTAAATGTGGAATCGCCACAAGTTCTGCCAACTTCGTGATAGCCGCGAAGGGGAGCAACCGCAACCTAGGGTAAAAATGCAAAACACTGTACTGCGTCCGTCCCTTCGTTCCAACGCAATGACAATGGAGGGGGCTGGACTGGTGGAGGGGCGCTTTTAACTCGTCCAGGAGATCGTGCGTTTGGCTGTCGATAGGCGCTGGGATGGAGATGCACTACGGATCCTCAAATCCTCAGCATGTGGTCTGGCAGGGCTGTAGTCAAACATATCAAATTATTATGAGTTGTACTTTGAACCGTTGTTGGCCATTATAAAGAAAATAAGAAATGGAATATCCACTCTATCAGAAAACCTGCTGGGCTGGTACGACAAGGCTGATACATACGTACGTAGTTGAGGCAAAAACTCCTGCGGTGTCGGATGCGCCAATGATGTCTACTGTATCAAGTCTAAACTTGGAAGTAAAATGCATCACCAAGAGCCCACATACCTAGGTAGGTAATAGACGACACAGGTGATCAAAAAACCCCTCTTGTCTCCCAAAATCAGGCGTCTGAACATTATGCTACAGCCTCGCCCAATAATAGAAGTTGAAAAGAATAAATCGGGCATGATTTTCTATTTATCCTGGACCATCACCGTTATCTTAGTATACAACATGGTAGTTCTATTAAGCATTCCGCAACTATCATAATCTTCTCACGTTAAACTCCACGCTCATGTCCCGCTATGCCTTATACAATCCAAAGAAGCCTACCCGGTACACGCTATGATGCTTCATCACTTGGCGGAGATGGCTGCAATCCATTTATCCTGATCCTTTCTGGAAAAGGTTAGCATTGCATAAGAGGTCTTGAAGAATGGTAACTTACTTATCAAAATGCAGTAACTGCCCTAGAACCGTTTTGACCAAGTCGCCTTGCCGTTTCTTATCCTTCTGCTCTAGGAATTGAAGCAAAATCGTCTTCAGATAGACATAGTCAACTTTGCCCGCTTGAGCAGCGCCGTTGACTGGACTACCTCCTCTTCCGCTGTCAATGGAGGATCTGGATGATAAGTCCATCCTTGACGACTTCAATTGCAGAGCCTTAAAGTCCCTTTGAAGCTTCTCGTATCGTTGATTCGCCTCTTCCAGTATCCGCCTAAGATCTGCCCGCTGTTTCTCGGCGTCTCGAACTTGCTTCTCGCTGCCATCCAAAGCATCACGGAGCTCGCCCATTGCAGAACGAATGTCACTGACTTCTTGAGCTGCCTTGTCAGACACCCCTTCAAGCTCGTCTCGTCGTCGCTTCCACTCCTTCTCAGATCGTTGTAGCTCATCTCGGTCATCAGTAGCTATTTTTAGCTCCCGCTCAAAATTTCGAATCTTCGTCTTGAGCTCATCGACTTCCCTCGCTCTCCGTCGACCATTTGTGCTAGCTTCATCTTCGGCACGATCACGTTCTTCTATCGCAGCTTCCATGCGCTCCCTCATCTCTCGCACTTTTGCATCGGCTCGGTCATCGATATCCGCCAACAGCCTACGCATCGTCTCTCCATCTCTGGTACGCTCACTTAGCAGCCTTTGTACCTCAGTCAATTCCTCCTCGAGGCTTTCCGACTGATCTTTGGCTTCTTTCAGCTGCATGGCCATCTCGGCACTCTGGTCGCTCATGCTGCCTAGTAATCCTTGAGCGTTGTTGTACTGCGAGCCACGTAGCTCGACTTCCTGCCGGAGACCTTTTGACTCACTCGCAAGCTTTGATACCTGATCTTCGAGATCTCGAACTCTGGTACGCAATTTACCAGCCTCTTCTTGTATCTTTGCGAGCTCGTTGGCGGACTTCTCTCCTGAAGCAGCGAGCTGGATCTTTTCCGCCTCAGACTTTCTAAAGTCCCGTTGGGCAACCCGAGCTTGGTCCTCGGCCCGTAACCTGCCATTCGTCTCCTGTGTAATCTTCTCATTCAACGTCCTCATCTCAGTCTCGCGGTCTGCAGCTTGTCTTTTGAAGCTTGCCATATCAGACTTGAGATCTTTCTCTCGCGCCTCTAGTCTCCTCAACTCAGATGTACGGCTGGCCAGCTCGTCCTTGGTGACCTTGAGATTCGCATTCTCGGTGCGCAAACTTTTGAGTTCGGGCTGGGCTTTTTGTAGTACATCACGTAGCTCTGTCAAGTCCCTATATCGTGATTGTGCTAATTGCTGGGCCGCGCCAAGATCTGTTTGTAACGCGGCGGACTTCAATTTGAGGTCTTCGTATTCAGATGTCAAAGATTTGAATTCTGCTTCAACCTTTTCAGAGTCCTTCAATTGGCTCTTGTAAGTCTCGATATCTTGCTCCAACTTAGCAATCTGCTGTTTGAGGGATGTCTTCTCAGACTCGAGCTCCTTGATCTTGTCCTTCGCCTCCACGTGTTCTTGGCCAATATTAAGTAGGTTTTCTTGCATATTTTCTACTTCATCTCGGAGGTCCTCTTCTGTCTTCCGTTTGGTCTGTAGCTTAGCGATCTGCGCATCCTTGTCGGCGACCTCCTCTTTAAGTTTCAATATCTCAGTCTGCAGCTCGGTCGTAGCTAGCGATGGTGTAGGGGGTTGCGAATCGGCTTCTTTCTCTACCGAATCCTCGTTTGCAGTGTTTGCAGTAGCCGCAGCGGCAGCCGCCGCTGCGGCCCCTCCCTTCTTCTTCTTTTTATTCTTTTTCTTGCCTGCTCCAGCCGCGGGTGTAGCCGAAGACTCTGGAACTGCTGCTGTCTTGGACTCCTCATTCTCGTGACTTTCGGCCTCTTTGATCTGGTCTTGCAGGACTTTTATCGATTCCGAAAGTTCTTTGATCTTCTTGTCGCCGCTATCCCGTGCATTTTCGACTTCTTTGATCTGCAGATCTAGTTTCTCGCGCAGGCTCTCAGCTTCCCTCCGAGCATCGGTTTCCGCTTTCGATTTTCGATTTGCCGCTTCTTTGAGATTGTTGATGTTAGCCTCTAACGTAGAGACCTTCTTTTGAGATTCGTTCTTTTCTTTTACAATATCATTCTCCAAAGAAGATATCTTTTCACCTGATTCTTTCTTTTGACTTGCGAGATCAGCTTCCAGAAGGGAAAGCTGCGTTTCAGCGGTTTGTAACTTGTCCTTCAAACCTCGAATTTCCTCGGTCTGTGCCTCTATCCGCTTGGCGTCATCTTGACCGGCTGCATCAGCGTCTTTAGATTCATTCAGTTCTCGGGTCGCCTTCTCTAAACTTTCAACCAAGCCAGAACTTGACTCCTGAGAAACAGCCAGATCCTTCTCTAACCTGCCGACCTTTGATTTCAAATCCTCAACCTCAGCAGTTTTTTGCTTCACCTCCGATTGAAGTTTTGGCAATTCGTCGTCATAAGAGAAGAACTCCTCATTGACATCTTTATTATCTGACAATTCTTGTGCCTTTTGTTTGGGCGAGAAAATCCCCAGGACTGACGAAACAGGTGATTTGACGGATGCTGAAGGCGTATCTATGCTCATGGTATCCGCCTTTTCAGTTGATCCCGCAACACTGCCTTCAACGACGGTAGCACTCTTGGTTGATTCAAGCTGCTCTCTAAGTGTCGAGGCTTGTTTCTCTGACTCCTCAAACTTCTTCTTGTGGTTGTCTCGATCGGCCGATACACGCTTCAGCTCATCCATTACCATATCCCCCTTTAGATTAAGTTGGTTCAGGTATTCCACCAGGGCATCGGGATCAGATATACCGCCCAGAGGAGTGTTTTCCTTCAGGGCCTTCTCGAAGGGCTCTATGGATACGGCACGCGCATGTGCAACTCGGTAGGAGCGCAGAAGCTCTGTAAATAAAGTTAGCTTGACAAACCCGCCAAATAAAACATGTATTACCTTGGTATTTGGATTCTAATTTTTCCAGCTTCCTCAATTTTGTGCGAACCTCTGTAGGCAGAATTGGAGGGGTTGCGGTCCCTCTTTCACTCCCATCCCCAGATCCACCAGCCTCCAAGGGCGCAGTGCCCCCCGCCAGTAAATGCGCTTTCTCATCCATCGTCACTGGTGTGCTAGCCCCGGAAGGCTCCTCGGAATCGTCTTCTACGACAAAAGCAGTCTCGAACTCGGAAGGGTCTGGACCTCTTGCCGGCGTCCCATCGCTATCTTTCGGTTTCAGTTTTCGCGATCTCGCAGAAGGAGAATCGGTTCGTCGCGCAGTTGAGTTAGATCGTCCTAAAGAAACAGGTGTGGAATTTTGCGCGCGGGCTTGCTCTTCAGCAATTCGGGTATCGACAGCTTGCTTGAGGCGCTGGAATGGACAAGTCAGCGTGCTGACAAGGCTGCGATGAGGATTATGGGATCATTACCTGGAACATTGTAGTCACGTATGCCTAAACTGTGTTTTTCAATAGCGTGGATGGGGCGTACCCATCTAGAAAGAAAATATCATTATTGCGACTTGTGAATGGTGGTTCCAAATAAAATACCTGTCAACATTATGAAGTGAGACGGCCTGGCCTCAAATCGCGGAAGAATTGTCGGCCCGCGTTACAGTAGGAGCTCTGCTTCTGTACAAACAAAGCCACGCGACGCCATACCTGCGTACGTTCATCCTTTATTACTCACGGACGATATGACAGGGTGATACCGTACCAATCTGAAGCTCACGGCAAATCCACAATGGTCAAATTCTGGCCTTGGAAGGTGAGTTATCCTTGCAATACTCACAATCAATTACTGACACTTTCAGGGCGAGGACAACTCTCCAGCCTCGTTCGAAAAGGCGTTGTCGGCGTTGGCGGATAAGATATCGAAGTCACAGACGCAGCTCGACTCTGTTCGACAGAATGGCCGGCGTCTGAAGGCCCTATGGACTCTTTATGCTAGCTTTGCCTACTTGCTCTGTGTCATTATTCTGTTTCTTGTGGTGGGGTGGAAGAACTGGAACTACACAGAATACACAGCTGTTTCAGGAAGTCCTTTATTGTAAGTCTCCTTGTATGTGTCAGTAAGGACATTTCCTGATATATCTTACAGAATTCACCTCATTCGACAGGGTATCAACTCCTACTACAAGTTTAGAATCGACACGGCTACACAGCGTTTGGAAGACCAACAAGCAGAGCGGGCAAAGACCATTGATAAGCTTAAGGCCGCCACAAAGTACAATTCTACTCAAGAGCTATTGGAAAAGTATGGCGGCGCTCCAGCCCCAAAACCCAAGAAACCAAAAAGTTCCCCTAAGACCCCGAAGATTACACAAGCTCAGCTTCAGAGAACGGGAACAGGCCCTCCGCCACCTACTGCAAATATCCAACGTCCTGGCCAGAATCAAATCCCAGCCCCTAGCCAACATTCTACCCCACAACTCGTCCCTAATATGAGCCCTCAATCCAATTTGATCCCTTCTCCCGTGTCCCTACCTGGAGAACCAGGTCCTCCCGAATTCGCGCCAAACGCCTTCGCCTCCCCAGCGCAATATTCCCAAAGCGGCGAACTGGGAATAGAAGGACATTGGTACGACAGAGTATTGGACTTATTAATGGGAGAGGATGAAACCTCTCCAAAGAACCGCATGGCTCTTATTTGCCAAAGTTGCCGACTTGTGAATGGACAAGCACCCCCTGGAACCAAGAGCCCCGCCGACCTAGGAAAATGGAGATGTTTTGGTTGCGGGGCTTGGAACGGCGAGGAAGATGAGGCTATGAAGGCTGTGAAGGAAATGAAAGAGAAGATTGAACAGGATCATCCCACAGCCAACGAGGACTTATCAATGGATGCCGTTGAGGTCGGGAAAGATAGTGATGGGAAAGACGAGACTTCTGACGAGATCGAAGTCGAGGATATTGGTTCGGCTGAGGATACTATGGAGGTCAAGCCCAAACGCGGACGGCCGAAAGGTACCAGGAAGAAGGCTTAGTCGTAATGCATTATTTGTCGTACGCTTCTCGCTATGGCTTCTGGTTTGGCGGAGCAAATGGCATCTCTTCTTCATCGTCTGGAAATAGCCGCCCCCTGAACTCTCGTTTGCGTCGAGGCAAGGTGTCTTCGTCACTTGAATCTTCTACTTGCTTTTCCTTATCCCGCATGTTTTTGCTTCGGGTATGCTTTCCCTTCCGCTCAGAGATTCTCGCCTGTTGGTATGTGCGAGCCACAGATTCGGACATCATTCGGATATTTTGGGGCTCTTCTGATTTTCGGTCTGAACGTTGGTCTTGTGGTCGGACATTCTCCTTGGAGTTTTTGTCTCGAACTCGCTGATCTGCCCTCCCCAACTTCGAGGTATTCTCGCTCGACTCCCCTGGAGATCCTCCTTGCACAGGCTGTATAGTAAATGCCGATTGCTCCCTCTGCCCGTCTGTGTGTTCTTGGACACTATCCTCTCGCGCAGATGCCTGCAAGTGCAGTTTCAATGTCGGCACAAACATACCCGTGGTCATACTCGTCATCACCCTATTCTCTTCCTCGTCCCTGCTCCTCTCTTCTTTCTCCTGCCACTCTTTCTCGATCTCCTTCCGCCGCTGTTGGTCTTTGCGCGACATCTCTCTCTTCCATGCCTCACCATTTCCAACTGTCTTCTTCACAACAACATCCTCTCCTCTTCTAGTCTTCTTCCGGGTTTCCGGCTGTCCTGGCTTCTCATTCTTCATTAGTTGCCCAAGAGGAGAAGGAAATGACTTTCGCATCGCATCTGTAATATCCGCCTTCACCTGCTCCTCCTTGGCAGGTGGAACCCTCACCACTGTTGGGAAGATCTCATCCTCGCCATCACACGACGTTGAAACATCACTTACAGCAGGCGATAAGCTCCGACGTTCAGGACTTGGCTGCTCCTCATCGGCCAAAATCCCGCCCGCAATATTCATGATCTTCTTCTTCGTCCATTCTGCCGTCTCTAAAACGCGTTTCACAGATGGTTGAATAACAACGGGCATTTGTTCGATGATTTTTTCGGGCGTGAGGTTGCGGACGTACTCTGCACCTGTTGCGCACTTGGTAAATAGCTCTTCGCTTGGTGTTCTCATTCCACGCACTTCGGGAAGAGTTAGATATGACGCGGGATGATTTCCAGATGTTCGAGGAAATTGGCGGTATTTTTAATTGTGGGAAAACACTGGGTGGTTCTGTACCGGCCCGCTCCGCTCCTAAGTTTCGACTTGCCTGACACTGAGGAATAAGTGTTGCCTTTTAATAGTACGCTAAAGTTTTCGTTGCCTTGATGTAATCGATAATCGAAAACCGATTCCGAGATGGAGTTGAAAGGTTGTAGGTGTAGTGTAGTCAGGTTTTGTTCAGTATGACTGTTGTTGATGATGGGTAGCAACCAAGTGGTTGTGACGTGCTCGAAGGTAGTGGAGGCACGCCATTCAGTTTGATACAATTCAATAACATCTTTAATCCCTTCTCGATGTTCAATTATTCACATAAGGTTATTGCTGGTCTGATCATCAGAGTCTCCCTCCTGATTCACATGTTCCAAGTGATTCTGCCTGACGAAAGGCTATATGACCACTACACTCACTATCTCTCCCTTTATGTCTCACATTCACAAATATCTAGTTCATTGCGAGTTCTCTAATTACTTACTAGTCATAATAGTATCCCAAATCAGGAGTTGCTGCTTAAATGTTGGATCGCAAACCCCGTCTATTGGCACGCCAGTAGAAATTCTCTAGACGTCTAGGGCGGCTTTTTGGAGGTCATTTGCAAATGCTATTGCTTTCCAATGTCTATTACGAGTAGAACCTTTTCAAGTCAGCTTAGGAAGGCCGCTTCAATTTATTCCAGAACATGGGTTTGATTTGGAACTTTTTCTAAACGTGAATCTATCGGTTGAGTGTGGTTCACAATTTGGACACAAACTAGTGATTTCTACTTCAAATCCTACCTATTAAAAGCATAGCACCACTTCAACAGGACTGTGCGTTCTTATCATCACATCAGTACTAGAATGGGACACACACTTTAAATACAGTATTTCGCCTTTTGTTAATCTGAAATTAGAAAGTAGTTACTTTCCAGCATCCTGTTCAACCCATTTTCCGTGTAACCTAGGATTTCGAAGCCTCGCAGTAATTTCAACGTGGGACAACCATTTCTCTAAGATTTAGTGAGGTATTGATGCTATAATTACATGTCGAGAAGCTGTTCCACATGGAGTAAATCCGGAGTTAGAGGAGAGGGAGGTGGGGAGGGCCCGGAGATAAGATTGAAAATTTGTAAGCTCCCCACCCAACTACCAAGTACCGGCTATGATCCGTCCAATGAACATTATATAACCTCTGAAAGGGGCAAATATAATCTATAATAGATTCTGTGGCTATGTATTTTCTACACTACTCCTTATTTCTTTTTTGGGATGCTGGGGTGGTGGTAATTCGGGGTACCACCTTAAATCCGTCCGATGAATCAGTGAGTATTAGTGAGCTTTGTAAACATCGGATTTACATCATCACTTATAGATATAAATAGTAGGTTTATGCCCAACTTTTCAACTCCATCATCCAGAACACTCCGCCTCGGTATTCTTCAAGAGTACCTACACAATGGCTTCATATCTCATTACCGGCGCCTCCCGAGGCCTCGGATTCGAATTGGCCCGCCAACTTCTTTCCCTCCCAGCCTCACAAGTTAATAAAGTCTTCGCAACGACAAGAGCTGATGCTCCTGGACTTGCTGAACTTGCACAGAAGTCCTCTGGCCGACTTGTCGTTGTCAAACTCGATGTTACAAAGGAAGCAACTATTAAAGAAGCTGCGAAAGAAGTAGAGGCCGATTTGGCAGGCAGGGGATTAGACGTTCTGATCAACAATGCGGGAAAGATGCCATGGACTCCGAATGGAGTCGCCACTATGTAAGCGCGAACCATTTAACCCCTCTTCAAAAATCCCAGCTAAGTGTTTCAGGGATGACCTCGAAGACACATTCATCACCAATGTCCTCGGTGTCCATCGGGTGACCCAGGCCTTCTTCCCACTCCTCCAAAAAGGCAAATTGAAAAAAGTCGCAAACATGTAAGACAACTAACCTCCAACTTTCTACTCCATTCTCACGAGATCCAGATCCTCTACCTTGGGCTCCATCGCCCTAGCTCCCCAATACGCTGCAGGGCCAGCCCCAGCCTACAAAATCACGAAAACGGCCTTGAACTCCCTTACCGTGCAATACGCGCTCGGGTACGAGAAAGAAGGCTTCACGTTCTTTGCTGTTAGCCCAGGTGTAAGTCCCTCTAATCCTTTTGATGTATATATAATGTATAATAGGAAGCTGACCTTTCTTTGAAGTGGTTGAAGACTGATCTCGGGAGTCAGAATGCGGATTTATCTGTTGAGGTGGGCGCCAAGGCTGCTCTGGATAAGATTATAGGTGCGGGGAAGGAGCAGAATGGGCAGTTTTTGAATATTAAAATTGAAGGGTGGGAAAAAACCGGACCGAATCAGTATGATGGGGTCAATCCCCCTTGGTGATGTGCTACAATTGTTGAGTGGCTATTTTATGTGCCTCTTTGATCGATATAGCTGGCCGTATTGTGCATACAGTCAAATCGAACAAAACATTTCCCATCCCCTGTGGAAGTGTCCACGAACAAACGTCACAGTTTGGTAAAAGAATTACGCGTAATCCAGCCTCGTAGCTGTGAGATTCTTCAACCAGGATTATCCGATTATCAATTAAATCGCATTGCTTTCAACTACCATCATAAAACAAAACCCCATATATATTACGCATATTTACTGCAACGAAACACAACACTTACCTCTTACCTACGATATTCCAAACCCATTTTCATTCCAAAAACTTACATATACTCCCCATCCCGCGGCAATCTCCCAAACAACCCATCAAGCTTCATCTCCGCCTCCCCCTCTCCCATCCCCCTATCCATAAACCGCATCTTCATAACCTCGCACACCGAACTCGCCAGCTCCTTCTCCGCGCGCCTAATTGCCTCCTCGTGCGTCTTACCTCTATTCAGATGCGGCTTGATCCACAGTTTCTTCCACTCTTCCGGCGGGATCTCGTGGCGCCGGTAGGCTTTGGCGTGGTCGAGGAGGTAGGGCCTTGGTTTGTTTGACGAAGAGGACTTGTGGCGGGAGGAGGAGGAGCGGTGGGGTGGTGGCGAGGCGTTAGGAGCTTTTCCGGAGGAAGCTTCTTTGCTGTTGCTGTTGCTGTTGCTTTTCCGCTCCTTGGATTTGTCGGCTCCTTCAACCTTCTCCCTGGCTTTCTTCTCCTTGAACCTCACAAAGTCCTCTGCGTCTTCTCTACTATACCCGAACTTATCCATCGCAGACCGGACATCGGCTTCTCGCGAACTCGTCGGCTTAGTGCGAGTCGAGTTAGATCTGCTTCTGCTTGAAGACGCTGCATCTGCAGCTCCTGAGCGATGGGATCTCTTGGCTTTCTCTTCGCCGTCCTCAAATCGCATACCGGCCATCGCGTGCGCAAAATCCGTATCACAGTCTGGCCCGGTCCTGGCACGGGGGCGAGATGCGGGGAAGGAGTCGTAGGCAGATGGACCTGCATCTGCGTTACGGTAATCGGGGTGTGGGGGTTCGTGCTGCGCCGGGTGTGCTGTGGAGTGTGAGTGTGAGTGTGAGTTGGAGTTGGAGTTGGAGTTGGAGTTGGAGTTGGAGTTGGAGTTGGAGTTGGAGTTGGAATATGCAGCGCGATACTTTGGCGCGCGAGCTTCGAACTCCTTTGTGAGCTCGCTCTCGACGGTCTTCTCGTCCATTCCCCTGGCGACGAAGAACGCCTTCAGCTGTTCTCGCGTAGCGGTTGTACTGAAGCCGTTCCAGGCCGCTGGTGCGATATCTATGGCCTCGGGCTCTTCGTCATCGTAAGAGTAAGTGGGAGCCCGTGGTCTGCGTGGGTGGGATGATCGCGGTGGTGGTGGTGGGGGGCATATTGGGAATCATAGCTAGAGCTGTAGTATCTGCCTGTATTAGCATATGGGCGATCGTATGAACTTCCGAATGATTCTTCTGTAGGTGAGTAGATTTTTGGCATCCCGCCAGCCCCAGCTGTGGGGTTTGATCTTTTTGATCGGTGCTCGTCGTGATGTCTTGGCATGATGTGGTGTTATTGTTTTTTGGGGGGGTACGTATATATAAACAAGAAGGAGAATTTGTAGTTGAAAGCTATGTCTTTCGTATTTCTAGAGTATTGGGGCAGGTTTGCGAAATGCAGACGTCAGAATATTATATAGCAATGGCGCATTGTTCACTTGACAATCAGAACCTCTTTGTGCTCACGGCCATCTTTTAAGACTCGAAAGAATCTATAAAGAAAACCTACAAACGCTTTGTTGGTGATTCCTCCAGAATAACAATGCTTTGCTGAGTCTTCAGTCCAAACGCCACATTAACAAGGCAAAAGAGTGTTTACCTCGGTCTCGCATAAGACCACAATAGCAAACAACCCATTATATTTTCTTTGTCGAAAGAGCACACCAAAGCTGCTCCAGATACTTAAGCAGCACTAGCCGCCACAATAACTTTGCACAAACTCTAAATACTTCTCATCCTCGAACCATCAAACCCCTCAAAAAGGTGCCGGCACCACAAACACTTTACATATACATCTGCAGACTGCCATACCGAAAGAAACCATGCCGCACTTGCTCACAGCCTGGTACGAAATCTGCAACCACGATGTAGTGCACATCTTCGCACGCTGCCCAACGCATCGCGGTACCGAGGTGAGTTGTATCCCGTCCTGTTTTGAGGAACTGAGATCGGGTCTCTGCCCGCGATGCTGCGTCGCCCCTAGGCAGTCCAAGAACTGGCATGGGGAGATGGATCAGTTGACGGATAGGACTAAGAATTTGAGTTTGGGGGATAAATGAATGAAATTTGCTTTCCGTTTTGTACTTTGACACTTGTTTCGTTCCCTACGAGGACCCACGTAAATGGCGGTTTGGAAAGCAATTTGATGTCCTTCAAAAGGGCAGGACTAAGCGCAAGATAAGTCCAATTACTATCACCACCTTGACGGAGAGTAACTAGGCAGCTTTAGATGAACTCGCGTGGTTGGGCATGGTTGATATCAAGCACATGGCCATCCCGTATGCCCACTTTCGCATCAGAGATGCTCTTGCTTGGATTGTGGCCTGACAAAAGCATCCAACTTCTTCTGATCATACACATCTTCTTCCACCAATCTCTCCCATTTCTATAATTCCGTTAGCATACGTCTCCGTTTTGCCTTCGTGCTTGACACTTGCATTTCCCGTGACCTTGATAAGCGTAGGTAGGTTCGTCACTGAGAATGGCGCTTGCTTCCATGGATTATCTGCCTTTCGCCATCTGTGACTCCAAATTAGTTGGATAGATCATCTCGTGTGAACAATCACTCCTCTCTTCTCTCCCAAGTGATTGTTCCTGTGGCCCGGCCGACAGAGAATGCATGGCGGAGGGACGACTCACTCATCCTTCAGTCCAGCATAAACCACCTTCACATCATATGCTCTGTCCGCAAACTTCGCATCGACCAACGGCTCAGCATCCCTACAGTCACCGCACCATGATTTTCCGTCGACATGCGAGGCGTAGACGACCAAGAACGAGGGCTTGGAGCTCGAGGACTCAAGTGACTGAGCAATGGCGGACGGGGACTCGGTTGAGACGTGAAGTGGCATATTGATTATGGTCAAGTGGAAGTGGAAGTGGTCGTGGTCGTGGTCGTGTTTTTTGAAGCGCATTTGACTTGGAGGTTTTGAAGGAAATCGTGGCGTGCAAGCACGCAAGAGAAGATGACGAAAAGGAAATGGGCTGAACCTCAATTCATATTGCGCATTTTATACATCTCTATGGCTGTATCTTTCCTGAACGTCCATTCAGGTGCAATTATTGAGTGAGATACTTGTCAGATCTGGTCATTCTTTCACTGTTTTGAATTAATTGCTTCTAATCCAGGTCCAAGCCCATGGTGTGGTGTGGTTGTTGGTCCTGGTGGTCACTATCACTCTATGGCCGCTTAGTCAGCGCCGCATGGTTTCCAGCCAGCCAGCCCCCCACCAGCCCAGCCAGCCTAGACCAAACAGCCAGACCAACACCAACTTCACATCGTAAACTCGCCACGCCAAACGACGCCCCCCTCTTTTGGAATCCACGCTTGCACATGGGTATCTCCATTTCCGGATCTCATTGTCGTTACCTCTATGCATATTAATGTTAGGTGACGGAAGGTTCCCTTAAGGTCTGCCATCGTTCTTCGATGAGCGTGGGCCGTGGCGTGGCTTTCCTTACTGTAGCTTTGATTGATGCCCCGTCGACGGAACTGGAATTGGCTGGTACCGGTAGGTTATTGTCAACGATAATAAGAATCTTCTCAGACATCAGAGTGAGCTATACTGGCCTAGAGACACTGGCAAGGTTATGCCTTTTCGAACTTTTCAAAGATGTGTGGCCGTTGAAAAGAGCTTTCAGCCTCTCGGAAAATTCGCCCCTCAAAAGGAACTGGACTGGTACAGTTGTCCTTGTCCTTATTGGGAACAAGCTTCCAATCATATCCAAAAACGCGTATAAATCTACGACGACCATGGTCATCGATCTCGACCGAATTCCCTTCTCTATAACTATTGTTTGATGCACTCGCACTGCTCCCCACAACTTCCCTGTTTTCCGCGTATCGGGATGCGCTACATTCAGTCTAGGTTTTGGTACAAAGCTAAAAGAATCAGAACGTCCAGATGTTTAAGTCTGTAAGCCACATGCAGGCGCCGCGGGACAATAGCGGTCGATCGCAAGCCCGGGTATACGTCCCCTATGCCAAACACGAGATCCAGAAACCGCCTCGTCATAGAAACCATCTTAGACTTCTACGCTTGTGCAACACATATTATCTTTCGGTAACCCCAGATGCAATCCCATTTCAGTTCAGTTCTGTCTTTTATCTTGAGGTTCGGCTTAGCCTCTATACAGCAAAACATTTTTCATCATGAACATCTCAATCCCTGGCGAACACAGGCCAGGACGCGGTCATCCTGACCATCCTGAAGGCAGCAATCCTTCTCCTGTGGCATGGGCAAACAAAATATTAGCCAAAGCACCTAAAAATACTCGAGGTCATATTGTCGCTGCCATTGGTGAATTCGCCGGCACCATTTTCTTCCTTTTCTTCGCCTTTGCGGGGACTCAGGTCGCAAACATCTCTTCGAATACAAACACTGGTACTGAAATCACGACAACCGTGGCACAGAAGAACCCCGCTCAATTATTGTACATCAGTTTGAGTTTTGGTTTCTCACTCGCAGTCAACGCATGGGTCTTTTTCAGAATCAGTGGCGGTCTATTCAACCCAGCCGTGAGTCTTCAATACTTCCCAAGCCTTGTTCTAATCCTCTACAGGTCACTTTGGGGATGTGGCTCATCGGATCTGTTACGATTGGTCGAGCAATTCTTCTAGGCGTTGTCCAGTGTCTCGGAGCGATCGTTGCGGCGGCCCTAGTCAAGGCTCTGTTCTCTGGTGGTCTGGCTGTCAGCACAACCCTCAGCGCTACGACTTCACTGGCACAGGGTTTCTTTATTGAGCTCATCCTCACTGCCCAACTGGTATTCACAATCTTCATGCTCGCTGCCGAGAAGCACGCGGGGACTTTCATTGCTCCTGTCGGTATTGGACTTGCCTTGTTCATTGCCGAGCTCACTGGCAAGTTATCTCTTGTATCTAAATGTTCAAAGACGGATTCTAATAGGAGTAGGTGTCTTTTGGACTGGTGGCTCCCTCAATCCAGCACGTTCGTTAGGACCCTCGGTCGTTGTGAGAAGCTTCCCCAATTATCACTGGATATACTGGATTGGGCCATTTTGTGGAGCTCTACTGGCAGCAGGGTTGTACAAATTGGTTAAGAGTCTGGAGTACGAAAACGCCAACCCAGATCCTGAGGCGGATACGCTCTCACATGCAGTTCTTCCCGATGATCAAAATCCTGAGAATCCTGAAAACCGTGAGCCCCCTAGAAGCAGCCCGGCTGTCAATGGCAGCGAACGGTCCGATGATACATGCGTCGAGCGAAAGATTGACTGACTGTGTGAGGTTACGTCATGCAGCGATTGGAGAGGATTAGGTATGGTAATGCCAGGAGAGGTTAGCGAAATCATTTACAACCACGTGGATCCCACGAATATACGACGAATAGTTTATCGAAATGTGTTTCGCACACATGGGGCTGAGGCAGTCAGCGCTTCCGGTAGGGTTGCACGACACGCCCATTACCCAGCACGGATAGCATACACGCACGCGATTATCCCCGTGCAGTGCACAACGACACAATTCGATTGTACTTGTACCTCAATGATTTATACACGTACATCACGCAGCGCGGAGTTGAAGGCTCATGTTATTTGAGCGTCTATAAAACGCCTGGAATCCGTCAGGGAGATGGAATTCTTAACGGCCAAAGCGGGTAAAAGTTATCAAAAGAGCTTCATACAAATAATTCAAGTCAAGTGTGCTCAGTCTCGGTTTCCTTGAATTCAGGTTACAGAGATACTGTTTACGACCCATGAACAATGTTCCCAGCCGAGGAGATGATATTTTCAGATACTTGCTTTGAATCTCTCAACCCATTCTCATTTCCTTATCTTTGACTCCCCGTCTCAAATACTACATCCTATTTCTGATTCCCATTCCCCCACTACCCATGCGCACTTCAACCTCATCCATTACACCACCCTACTATTTTGCATACAAACACTACACCATGCATATATCTCAACCCTCAACAAAACCCTCCAATCCCAACGTACGCCACTACACCCCACATTACTTTTTTAGCACCCTTAACTAGTTACCCTCGAAGCACCAAACATACCTATCCTCCATGCACCCTTAACTAGTTACCCTCGAAGCACCAAACATACCTATCCTCCATGCACCCTCCTACCAAAACAACAGCACCCAATAACGCGCAGACCTCTCATTCGTCAGCCGAAGCACTGATCTAAATACCGGCAAATACCTATTTATACCCATACCACCGAATCTCAGAACTGGTCTGGTGGGCCGGGGTACATGATTTGCTTGAGTGTTAATGAAGCTGAGGTGGACAAGAAGCGGTATGTTGTGAGCACGGATCTGGATTACGGAGCTGTGGTTGATCTATCTGACTTTGAAACAGCTCTGCGTGGAGATTTTGGATTATTCGCATCGGAAGTCTGCTGTACAAGTACATGTATATGTGGAATCTCGATGCTAATATGCAGTTACATTGCTGTTTTTAGGCCGTTCAGAATATGGTCAGTAATGAACCACAGAGTACCTTCCAGGATTAGGACTTTGCAATGCTTCACGGATCTCTAGCATTGTGGATTAGATGTGCTTCTAAAATCTTTTATTCTTAGGGGGTAACATGCAGTGATGCAGAGTCGTTTCTACCCCCCGCCCATATCCTCTCTAGGTGCGAAATCCAAGACTGAAGTTCCCTACCTGCTGGTACGGACCACGCCAAACGCCTATTCCATCCAATCATGCCAAAGAAAGAAATGCTCGACGCAACCATGCCTATTTCCCATACACCAAAGAAAACCCGCAGACAAAGAAACCGCACCGCAAAACATGCCCATGGTTCATCCAACCCAAAGAAACCCCTCATCATGGTCCACCCTCTCACAAACACAACAAAATGGAAAACAACCGCTCCACCCAACACCTCCCAGCATCTCCAACTCACGCCAACGAATCAACACCATTACCCAAGATGCCAAACTCAAGATACATCGTCTGCCCATAAAAATTCCGCATCCCCGCCTCATCAAGCAGCGGTCTAATGTCGCCCTCAAAATTCCCCTCTGTAACATCTCTCCCACTCCACCTACCCTCCCTATCCAGCACCTTGAGTCTCAAAACGCGAATCCCAGTCTCCGACTCAAACCGATCATTCGCGAAGCCGAATTCCGCCATAATAGCCTTTCGCACGTCGGCTAGGGTGTACTGGCTGCTGGAGACGGTGATGTTCTTCGCGGGTGAGTACGCGATGGCTTCGGATGCTGCGGTGCCGTTGGCGAGAAGGCGGATTGTCCAGCGGACGGGGAAGTGTGAGAGGGGGGTGACGAGGTCGCGGGGACTGGGCGTGGGGATTGGGAAATGGTGGGGGATGGCTTGGCTGGCGTTGGATTCGATATTCTCTTTATCCTGGTCCTGGGCCTCGTCCTCTTCCTCTGATTCATATTCGGTGTCTAGCATCATTGCTTCCCATTTTCTGTTCATCATGCGTATACTCTTGAAGTCACTAGTGGGAGCGGGTGGGGGGGAAGCTTCGTCGGTGGTACTTGGTGTATAGAGGGGGCTCGAGAGCTCGCTATCGGTACTCTCGTCGTCGTTTTCGTCTTCTAATTTATGTTTAATGTCGATTGCTTCGTCGTTGGATTTGTCCTCTGATTGATGTTCGATGTCAAGCATTGTTGCTTCCAATTTCTTGTTTCTCTTGGATTTACTCTGGCCTCCGCTGGGGGTCGGTGTAGGTTCGGGAGTGGGGGAAGCTTCGTGTGAAGACATCGTATTGATAGAGGGGTTCTCCGATGAACGTAAAGATGCTCTGGTTGTAATAGATAAAGACGAAGGAGAGTGTTGATCTAATAGCTCTGGAGTTGCGTTGGTGGAGGAGGAAGTTGAGGAAGTGGAAGGACTGGAAGGTTGTTGGTCGAATGAAGAAGGTGCGATGGGCGAGGACTTCCTATTCCGGTCGTTTCGCTTCCGAGTCGTGACAGTTAATTTATGAATCTTGGCCTTTGACTCTTTCTTACAGATGACTTTCTGGGCGACTTTGATGCTCTTGACTTCCTTCTTTTCCACAGACGAGGCAGGACCAGCAGACACCGTCCTCCTACTCCACCCCATCTCCTTCGCAATCCACGCCGGCGGCGTCTCCTCATCACTCACCCCACCCGTGACACTCCGCCTCGCATACCGCCCGTCCCCATACCAAGTCCCCTCCAAAATCGCCCTATCTTCCAAACACCTCTGTCTCCACCCCGCCTCCGAGATCTCCCTCCTATCGCGCTGCAGACGCGGAACAACATCCCTCGGGACGCCCGCCTCCTTCAGCACCGCGTCGTCCAGAAACACAAAGCGCTCGCTGCCACGCAGAAACATGCCGCGAGGACAGTAGATCGCGCTAGCGTAGTATTGGCGCTCACGGCGGTCGATTTTGAGGAGTAAGAGGACTTCGACGGGGGTGAGGTCTTTGCCGGTGATTTTTAACCTTGAGCCTTTGGGGAGACTGAGGGCCTTTTGGAGTAAGGAGGGGTCTTTTAAGAGCGAACATCGAGTTCGGTAGGCGATGTGTGGAGCATGGGGATTGTGGGGCATGTGTGCTAAGAGCCAGTCGGGAGGAGGAGTAGCAGATTCGCTCTGTGAAGCAGCGGGTGGCCGTGTAGTTGGCATCTCGAAAGCCGCGTATTCATGCCTTGATCAGTCCTGTTTCTGCGGAGCTATATCAAATATCAAAGTCTTTGTGTGCTCCGTGGTGAATACTTTTTGATTCTCCGCTGTCGTTCATTTTTGGTAAAATACTAGATGGGCCTTTCTTTTATAGAAGTAAAGGTAGATGCAGCCAGGCGATGCGGCCCAGTCACTCTTACTGAATTAGGCTTAGAGGCAGTTTGCGCGTATGGAGGAGGTTGACTGGCCGGTGCTATCACATTCACAGGCGGCGAGAGCATGTTAGGGGTGCCTAGGTATTCATGTACTGTCTGTAGAATTCAGACGATTTTGCGATAGGCAAAATGTAAGTCTTGGCATAAAGTACGGAGTAGTAATCAGGGGTAATAGGGGCCTTAAGCGAGAAATGGGGCGACAGCGACATGGCCTAATAGAAAATAAACATGATAGGATTTCTAACAAATGAGATAATCTGATATTCCAGCTTAAACGACGCTTTTAGTGTAAGTAGTTACTAAGTTACTACAGAATAAGCATTTGTAGCCACATTCACCGTAGACTCGTCGCAGGCCTGAACAGAAACTGATACCATGAAACTTTTACAATTGAATATCATAATGTCCAAGCAACGCGACTTGCAACAAAACCTATATCATACTATCTTAGGTAAGGTAGGTAGGTATGTGAGCGTAATGAAAGCGTTGAATTGAATGTGTCTTTGTACTTCGAAAGTTGCGATATGCAACAGAAGTCCTATTTGGTAATTAAACAAAACCCTACCTAAGGTGAATGAGTAGAAGTTTTCTTGAAAATGCGATATGCAACAAAATTACAATTGCCTAAACAAGGCTGCTTAAAAGAACAAAGTGAATGAGTAGAAGTCTTTTAGAAAATCCGAAGTGCAACAAAATCCTACTTTCCTAAATAGGAGCTCTTGAAGCATAAGGTGAATGCGTGGCCGTATTTTCAAAAATACGACGTGCAACAGAATTCTAACCTTCAAGAATGGCTGATCATAAGTAATAAATGAATGTGTGGAAGTTTTAGAAATCCGAAGTGCAACAAAACTTGAATTTCCTAAATAGGGGTAATTGTAAGTATAAATTGAATGCGTGAACGTCTTTCGAAAAATGCGACTTGCAACAAAATATCTTGAGCAGCTTATTAAGTAAGTGAGGCTTTGTAACTAAAGAGCGAAAACCCACATCTTTGTTTGGCAGTCCTTTCAGCCATACGCGGACAAAGAAGAAAAATTAACTCCTTATCCTGATGCTTCCTTTGTCTCTACCAAGTCAGAATTACCTCGTTGGCGGAATGTCAAAATATGATTATTATTACCTCACTAGCGAAATACTACAATAAGCTTATTTCAGCAAAGTCTGATTTATTATTATTCAACGACAGGATTGCTCGACTAATAAATAGGGCCTCTCTTAGGCATCTGCATAGAACCCAGCCAGCCAAAGACAGGCCACAATAAGCTTATTATTACCTCACTGGCGAAATATCGAAATAAGTTTATGATTTCCCCGACAGCCTCACAAAGCCGAAAAAATTAAGGCTTCATGTAGTGAGAGGCAGTGGAGTGGCGTCCAGTAGCAACACGGGTTAGCATTTACAGGGGCCATTTCGGCTGCGATGCTCCGCGGCTACGTCCGTGACTTGTAGACTTCAAGTATATAACCTTTATAATTCCTATTGCTTCAGGCCCTTCTTCTTCTTCTTCCATCTCGATCCTTAATCACATATCAAAAATGTCAAATCCAAATTCCACCGCAGCACAGCCAGGACTGCAAGTCATCGGCGGACGTACCAATCCAATACCCCCCAGCCAGCTCCTACTTCCACCCACCCACCCACCGACTACAGCACAATAAAGATAACTAACCTCTACATACTTATCATCCAGGCAGGACTCCCGCGCACCTCAACAGTATCCCTGCAAGCCGCGCTGCGCACCCTAGGCTACAACCCCACCTACCACACCATCTCGGACTACCTCCCCAACGCACGCTCGCACGGCCCGAAATGGCTGCTGGCGATGCGGACCGAGGGTAAAGCTGTGCGCCAGAAGATCCTGGCGGGGCTTGTAAAGGGGTATGTGCGGCTGTGGATGGGCCTGCTTGTTTCTTTGTCGAGGATTGGATTGAGATGTTTCCTGATGCCAAGGTAAGATTCATATATATATACAGATGCAGATCTATCTACTAGTTAGTGCGAGCATCGAGATGAGGGAAACCACGATGTGATGTGAGGGAATGAGATGAGAATACTAAAATAAACACGCACCAGGTCGTCCTCAGCCTCCGCGCCTCCCCCGAAACATGGCTAAAATCCGTCACGTCCTCCATTAGCCACATCTTCGGCCACCCGCCCATCTACTACGCCGCGTACTTCGTGCCGCCGCTGTACTGGGGCTTCGCGATGAACCACCTTTGGGACGCGCAAACGCGCACGAGATACGGCATCGGGGTGCGCACCACGGACTTCTATCTCCGCCACCAGGAACACGTCCGAGCTGTGGTTCCCACGGAGAGGCTGCTGGAGTTCGGGGCGGGCGATGGGTGGGCGCCGCTGTGTGCGTTTCTGGGGAGGGAGGAACCGCGGGCGAGTACCCGCATAAGAATGATGGTCGGGCGGCGAATGTGCTGATTAGGAGTTTTGTGGTGTATGGGGTTGGTGTTTGGTTGGGGGTCGCGGTTTGCCGGTGGGGGGTTGAGAGGGGGGCTCTCCACCCGAGAAAAAGTAGGTGGAATGAAGTCATGTGTATGCACCAAAACTCGCCCAAAATTCGCCTGTGCACGCA
>QGMG01000284.1:0-37643 GCA_007825325.1 Lachnellula cervina | reverse complement strand
AGCCCTCCCCCTGAAGCCACCCCTCCCACGATTCCCTCCATCAACATCAGAATCCTCCGTCCCAGACCCAGCTGGGCTCGCTTTCCACGACGTCGGCGCAAGCGAGTTCTGGCCACCAGCAAACGTGGAGAACTTTGTCTCAAGCCGCTTCATCTGCCTCGTATCCCGCGACAACATGAGACCCCAGCCCTCGATCGCCTCGTCCGTCATGCCCGTCTCCTGCTTCAGCTTCATCCTCCCGTTGCCTCGCCTGGTAGCAGCATCCCTTCCAAACACGTCGGGCGTCGCTTTGTACGCTTTGAAGAGCGGCTCGTCGTTCCCGTCTCTCACGTCAGCTGTCGCTTCCTCGGGGTTGGCGGAATCGACAGTGCCGCCTACATCCTCGATATCCTGCAATGAATTAGCATTACATCTCGTGGATAGAGGAATGCCGAGAGAATAAAATAATATTCGGGAGTCCCAACACAGTGAGATGGGAGGGGGGAGACAAAGAAGGGGTTTGCTTACATAGGTATCGTCGCGCTCATCATCGTCAGAATCAAAAGCTGCTAGCGCAGACAAGATAGCCGCTTTGGCTGGCGCCGTGGATAGATCTTGCAAGATATCTTCGGTGTTTGCGTTTGGGTTTCGACGGCCGAAATGGAGACGCGAGGTGTCAATTGCCAGTTGGTCGAATTCGTCGTCGTCGAAGACGTTTCGACGAGAGGGGAGCTGGGGAGGCGTGGAATGGGGCACCAAGTTTGGTGCGAGGTCACCGGAGGGCTGAGAAGATATTTTGCTGCTTTGTATTAGAATAGGTTGATGGTATTGGTTTGGAGGTGACTTACAATTCCTCAGATCGGTCAGCATCCTGCAGGCTAGGGGGTAACGAGCTCTCGAGCAGATGAGATATTACTTGTTCTACATTATCGTTATATTCATCGAGGAGCTTCACAACAAAGCCTGAGCCAAGTTCGGGGAAGAGATCCTGGACTTGAGATATCAAACTCATGCGATGTACATGAACATGTGATTTCTGTCCAGAGTTATCATCTGCCTTTGCGACGCCCTTTCCGTTGAGTTTTCTCTTAAGAATCCTCGCTGGTCTTTGAGTGCCACCTGGTTTCTTGAATCCTTCCAATGCTGTGAGGACAGACTTTGCCCTACTTGATCCAGATCCGCTTGACTCTATCCGCTGTTGAACTTGCTTCAGGATCGGAGTAACAGTGACTAACTCGGCAACTAGAGAATCATTGGCATTCGTAGGCCCTACTTTATGCGTATCCGCTGCAGCTTTCAGGGAGTATAGCTGATCCACAAGAGAAGAGAATTTCGGCTTTTCGCCTTCAGTGAGGCCAATCAAGCATAGGTATGTTGTTGAAATGATAGTTTTCCGTAGTGGTGGATTCATGAGCTTATAGCAGCTTATGAGAGCATCCAGAAAGTCGCTGCCAGCCACAAGAAATGCAGCAGCTTCAGGAGATGCGTGTAGAAGATGGTTCAACCTTTTGAGGGTTGATTCTGCTCTTTTCAAATCACCCTTCATCCCTGCTTCTAGGTCCCTCGTCAAAGATACCTTGATCAGTCCTAGAGAGTTTTCTAGAGGAGACGAAGATCTTTTCCAGGCAGACGAAGTAATTTTGGAACCTTGGCGCTGGCCATAGATTTTGCTGAGGTCTGCGAGAAATTCCCAATGAAGAAGGCGTCCAGGAACTGCATCAACGTCGAAAAGTCTGTAGGACAGCAAAAAGCATTGTTTCCGCAGTTGCTGGGTTTTTTGTATGGCCGTAGAAGGAGGATCCACGTGAGACTTGGCCGTCTCTGCTGCATAAGAAGTAAGGAAGACTGGTAGAGACTCATCCTTGAGTGAGAGGTGTAGAAAATCCGATGCGGTTAACGATAGATGTGCGCTAGAAATACTGATCCAGGCATCGAGACAAGCCTCCCATTCTGCTGGAACGAGGTGGTTTCTCCAGGCCGCTTCGGGAAATGGTGCTAAAGGGGGGAGAGGGGTGGATTTGGAGGCCATTTTGGAGGAGGATTGCTTGTCGTTTGTTGTGCAGCAATAAAAGAAAAAGAAAGGCGGTCTGTCTACCTTGAGATTTCTTGGAACCTCGAATTATGAAGGATTACTCGTATATCTTTGCCTTTGAAATGACCTGAAATAGAGAGTGGCTCCTTCCCTTTTAATACCTATTCCTGTGACTTGTATCCATCACCATCACCATCACCATCACCAGAAAGAATCATAGTGGTCTTCATTCATGACGGCTGGCCGGCCAGGCCCATAATGGCAAGGCTGACACAAACAACCAATAAGAGTCATTCTCGCTTAGCCCCATGCGGTGCCAAGACTTCCCGCCCACAGTCGCATGGACATGGAATTTTGAGATTCTTTCCTTTCCCTCATCGACAACGCAAATTACCGCGCGATCACCTTCATCACTTTGCCGTAACTGAAACGTTCGAGTCGTGAAGGACCACCAAATTCAGACATCCGCAATCATGTCTTACCAAAAGCCAGAGAAGGGAGAGTTCGGCGAGGGCCCAGTACGTTTTACACTGCACTGCCCAGAAAATCCGCCTTCATTACCCCAGGAAGTGAAGCTAACATGCACAATTGTAGAAAACCCACAAGATCCGTATCACCTTGACCAGCCGCAAGGTTGCCTCCCTCGAGAAGGTGTGCCAGGAGCTCATCGAGCGCGCCAAGTCCAAGGAACTCCGTACCAAGGGACCCGTCCGACTTCCCACCAAGGTGAGACTATACCCATACCATAAATATTCTTCTTCCGAATGCCTCAAGAACCCGGCCCTCTGGTGTCGAACAAACCCAACAAAGCGTATGCTAACTCATTCAACAGACCTTGAAGGTTACCACCCGAAAGACCCCTTGTGGTGAAGGTTCTAAGACCTGGGATTGCTTTGAGATGAGAATCCACAAGCGATTGATTGAGTGAGTGATCTCTGGAGGCTACAACTGGAACCATACTAATTCTTCCTAGTCTCAACGCCCCTACCGAGGTTGTCAAGCAGATCATCATCAACATTGAGGCCGGTGTCGAGGTCGAGGTCACAATTGCTGCTTAGATACTGTTCAGAAGGCTTTGCAGTTGGGGACATATGGCAATGGCACAAGACAAGACAGCTTCCACGTTTTGACGGAAGCGCAAATCAATATAATGCTGTTGGTATTGAAAATTATTCTCGAATTGCTACACAATTATGGTGACTGTGCTGGGCATGAGGTGCGCTGATGCTGCGAGTTCCCCTACTCCCCGAAACAAGGATTCTTGACAATGTCCTAGTGAGATTTAGACTTTCTTCTTGGTTTCTTAAACTGCTGCATCTTCATAGCCGTCTTTCTCCTTTCTCTGCCTTTTCGGACCCTTTCTTGAATCCCCGCAAATCGATTTTTTGTATAGCATCAAGCCGAATGTATCGAAGAATGGCTCTGAGTCGGCATGGTCACCGTGGAAGAATAACTATATGCAGGATGGTCGAGGGCTCCGATGGACGTCTAGTGATGGCGTATGGTTCGTGGTCAATGGATAATGTGAAATATACCTGTTACGGTCTTCTGTGAAGTTTGATTGACATGGTTGTTGAGTATGGCGAGGGAGGCTGTCGCGAGAGATATAGATAGGGTTGTGCAAAAGGAGGGGCTGGTGGCGGGCATTCGACAACAATTTTGAACCTTCCGCTGCAAAGGTAGTAGATATCGACTCCATGATTCTGGATGAATAGGCGCAAGATCCAGGATCAATCACTGACTAATTGAAGGGATACATTAGCTTTGTGTTCCTAGACTCTTCCATGTACTAGGTAGCTTTGACGGTGGAATGAAGAATCCCAGCACTTCATCACAACAAAAGTCATGTCTACCTCAATTTACGGTTGATAGAATGGAACAAATTAACCAAGGTGTAAATCAAGGTAGATGAGAAGCAGATTATTCACTGATACTAACATTGATGCACTTATTATCCACCCCACGTGACTATACTCCAAAATCTTAACCCAAGAAAATATTCCTTCTTTGCCAATCATCTTCAACACAAAACCATGGATTCCAAGCAACTTAAGCCCAAGAGACGAAAGAAGAATAAGTCTCGAACACAAGGTGAACCGTACAATTCCAGCACGACAAACTAATGCTAATTCTGTCAGTATCTTCGGACAGCGACAGCGACTACGAAATTGAAATTCAACCCATCACCAAATCGCCCAGTCCTCCACAATCTTCCAAACCCACCGTACTTAAACCTCTATTTCAGACCGCATTAATCTGTTACTAACGACTTTCTAGGAAACACTAAAAGGCCCCAAAACAGACGCCGAGATTTCTGCCGCCTTTACGCAATTTTATATGCAACGCGCAACGCAAGAATTCGCTGAAGACCTGGATAAAGTCCGTGGAGCCGATGATTTCAAGGATGAGTCGGTAGCTATGTTAGTGGGAGCTTTGAAGCAGGGGGTAGAGGTCTTCAGTGCAGAGGAGAGGAGGAGGGTTGTCACGGCGAAAGAGGGGAGGGACGATTAAATGGGGTTGTGGTTACCGTAGAATTGTCTCCTGAACCGAGGCTCGAGACGCATTGCATTTCCAACATTTGTTGCAATAATGGCTACACAACTCATCCCCCTGCGAGAAGTCGAACGACTGAGTTCAAACGTGATACGCATCTTGGGAGGCAACCCCGGAAAGGTAATTAATATTCTGTTGCGCAGCTCCATTGCTGATCAACGGGTAGTTCACGCTCCAAGGTGATTGAATAGCCGTGCATCCAGGCAACGCGGAGCTGATAATGTGCTAGGTAGCAATACATATCTTGTTGGAACGGGGAAACAACGCCTTCTCATAGACACGGGAGAGGGAAAGCCGTCCTGGATCAAATTGCTGGTTGAAACCTTGCAAAAGGAGAATGCGACAGTCACCGAGGCTATTATCACGCACTGGCACCATGATCACCAAGGAGGCATCGAGCATTTGCAGCAGTTCTCACCAGATGTAATCATTTATAAGAACCAGCCTAATCACTTGGCTAGTTCTGATGGGTGGCTGGATATAAAAGAGGATCAGAGGTTCTCTGTCGACGGCGCTTCGTTACGCGCTGTCCATTCTCCCGGCCACACAACGGATCATGTAAGATAATCGAGCGCGGACTCTTCTCTATTCCAGTTACTATCCAGAATCTTGAGTCCAAGACTGCCTGATTCGTCTGACATCTACCTGCAGTTCAGCTGTAGAATATTTTGAAATAGTAAATGCTAATTGTTGCAGATGGCTTTAGTACTCGAGGAAGAAAACGCCATGTTCACCGGCGACAACGTGCTAGGTCACGGCACGGCTGTCTTTGAGGATCTTGCGGCTTATATGAAGAGCCTGGAGAAAATGAAGGACGCCTTCCAAGGTAGAGCTTATCCCGGTCACGGTCCAGTGATCGAAGACGGTCCAAGCAAGATCCTCGAATATATAAGGCACAGGAAACAGCGCGAAGACCAAGTGATCCAAGTCCTAAAGTCGTCCAAGTCATCGCCAGGGGCCGCCGCGCAAGCAGGAGAGCCAGACGAGTGGACTTCCATGGAGATTGTGAAGATCATCTACAAAGATGTCCCCGAGAGTCTGCACTTACCGGCGAATGGGGGCGTCTTGCAGGTCCTTCGAAAGCTGGAGGAGGAGGAAAAGGTTACTGAGGACTCGAAAAGTGAGAAATGGAAAATTAAAGACCGCGCGGCTCTGTAGGCTAGTACCTTGAAGTTATGCTGGTATATGGCGAGAAGTTTGGCCGGCAATGTATTGGCAGGTAGGACTTTACCAGGCAATACTGGTTTGGCAATGAGATAGAAGTTTATGACTTCCAAGTTGAGTTATCGCTATGGTTTAGAGACTGTGAGAACTCATTCTCCCGAGGAGCTGCGACTGTAAAGAATCAGATAATGAGAAATATACTACCAGATCAGGTTATGAATCAGAACCAGAGATAAAGCCAACTGCTTTTATCGGCCGTCCCGACTGCGGGGGTGGGTGGGGTTCATAGGCGGGGCGTTAATCAACCGTAGGTCAATGCCTGAAGG
This sequence comes from Lachnellula cervina, assembly GCA_007825325.1. Taxonomy (NCBI): domain Eukaryota; kingdom Fungi; phylum Ascomycota; class Leotiomycetes; order Helotiales; family Lachnaceae; genus Lachnellula; species Lachnellula cervina. The sequence continues at coordinate 31,589 of QGMG01000284.1, read as the reverse complement.
AAGATATTGCGAGCTTGAGGCCGGTAGGAAGGTATACATATACATCCGCAAATCCTCCGCTTTCCGACGGCGTACTCGCTAATGCCAATATAGGTTGAAATAAGCAATTCTGGTATTACAAATCAGTCATCTTGCCAGAGTGGTTAATGGGATAGACTTGAATGACTATTTCTAATAGTTCTCAGCCATCTATTGTCTTCGGACGCGTAGGTTCAAATCCTGCAGATGACGAAAAAAGTCTCATTATATATTCATGACTTTATTTTGAATTTTTTTTGGTTTGTATAGGGCTGGGTTGTTGTTGTAGCATAGCAGAAAATCAATGGAGGTTTACCGAGCCTTTACATAGTAACTACGCTAGCGTATATAAGCTGGAATATGTATTATTTTTAAAGGATGTATCAAAAGAATCGTTTGCTTTCTTTTATCTGCCTGAGTATGCGTGGTTTTTGTTTCCTGCTGTAATTTCGAGGCCGTAGGTGCAGGTTACGATAAGCGAGAGCCCCTGAAGAACCTCTTCATTTTCATATCTCGGTATTTGTACGTATGTAATATATATGCACTCACATTATGTCTCCTATCCTTTATCTTAAAATTCTCAAAAGAAACTCTAGCTTCCTATTTTCGATAGTGTGGCTGATTCTTTAGACGAGAGTGAGTTTTGGGCTACTGCTGTAATAGGGGGGTTAGCCGAGCTGCCGACACCAAACCCTTCTGCGAAACTTTTGTTTAAGGAAATGAGAATTTCGGCTTACATTAAGGATACTGTATTGCTATAGTGAACGTTGAATTTTAATGCCTCTCCAATTTAAGACATTCAAATAGGGCTAATAAAATAACTGAAACTTTACTACTCAGGACTGTCACTAGCGCCAAGGGGCTTTCATGGTCTTTATGCGCGATAAAGATAGGCGAATAAGTACTAGATTAGAAGTATGATGGATTTTCGAAAGCAGAGCTTAGCAGCATTTAATTATTACTATTAAATCTATGATTCAAATCATAATTCATCAGTGGTATTCGCAGCCCAGCGCCTATAATGCCGCCCGACCTAATCAAAGAAAGCCGTCTAAACATCCAAATAGCCTCTATAGCTAACACTCTATGCCATACTTGTAGGCCGATAAGTATAGATGAACTTGTTCTCCATCCTCACTGCCCATCCCTTGATGGCTACAACTATGATAACCCATGCCATCAAAAATGTAATGAAGCCCATGGAGACCGTAAAGACAAACATCGCGTCGAGATCATGAAGCTCCATTGTCATGACTAGATCACGGGCCTTTCTCTTGTTAGCATGTGTAATTCAGAGCAGTATATGAACTTACACTGGACATGAATATGAGTCCACCAGCCATCAAGCAGAAAGCGGTAATTAGCTCAGTTGGCGGTCTCCCTGGCAATATGGACGTAGGAGGCGACAGATAGAAGACAATATAGGTTGCAGCACGTGCGAATGCCGCACCAACTAGCAAAGTCCCCCACTGCTTGTGGATCATAGTCGAAAGCATGGATGCCTGATGATGCGAGCTCATCATTAATCCCAAGAGAAGGACGACCAGAGCAGGCATAGGGTTCATCGAAAATCTGTACGTTTTCGGTTCCATCTTCTCTGATTCTTCTCTTTGTTTATCAAGACACGACTGTGGAGACTGTCGTGTCGTGTTCAGGAGATCCCGAATCTTCCTTGACTCGATGACCATGCCGCACAATCCGCCCCCAATGAACATGATGGTAATCGAAATGTGCTCAAGATCTTGTGAAGACCATTCCGATCCCCAGGCCGCCAAATGCTCGAGGAAGACATTAGTTGAACCGTAGAAGAAAATCAGGAAGCTCTCTACGAACTCGGCACTTGGCCGAGATTTCTTTGACGGACTGATGTTCCATGCCTGCGGTTGTCAGTGATGTAGCAAAGTTAAAATGGCCGAGCTTAAGAAACACTCACCCAACCAATATCCGCAAAGGAGCCTGCCCAGCGACCCAAAGTCAAAATGCCATACCAGAAGAAAACCCCGCCCTTGATGAAATGCGCCAGTCCACTGAAAACCTCGGGTCCCATCTGAGCCGAGTTAGCGTGGTTTTCACGGAACTGAAATTATAACTTACAAAGAAGCCGCCGTAAGTGATGAATCCGGTCGTCATACCCACGAAGCCAAACAGGAAGATTATGCGATCGACAACGTTGTACGCGAATTGAACAACACGGAGAACTTTGCTTGTGAGTAATCTTGGCACTTTCCGAGACAGGAACCGATCCAACTTGCTATCTCGCAGCCATCCAGTTTCTCGCTTGAGCTCTTCTTCTTCTTCATGATGCTGGAGTGCATCTGAAAGCTGAAGATCCGATCCTTGCGAAGAAATTGACTGGCTTCTCAAAGACTCAGTGTTTGGCTCCGTGCCCTGCCCGCTGTCATTGGAAAACCGGTGCGCCGCTTCTAGTCCCAGATTCTGCAGACGTTGGTGCTCAGCCATGACTTGAGTGGAAATTGGGATGAAAGCTGCTCGCTCCTCATTTGGAACACCGCCATTTCGTTCTTTATAGGCACTTATGACTCCCATGAAGACCTGAGCACCCATGACCCAAGTCAGGATCCAGCCAATTTTATGGTGTGCGTTGTCCGGATACAGATCTGGCGTGCTAGCATTGTATATGGTGACCAGAAGCACCCCTATTGCGTTGGTGACGAGAAACAAAACCTGGACTGGAAGTCTATAGCGCGACCGTGAAATGGAGAACATAACACCTATAACATGTTATGACATGGGTACTTGAAAAACGTTCAGGGCCGGGAATTTTTACCAAAAGGGAGGATGAACATCCAAGCGAGTGTCATGAGTAAAATATGAGCTACCAGCAGCCCCGAATGTTCGCCATATTGGAAATAACTTTGAGCGCCAGCATCCATAGTGCTTGGCATCGATGCGAGTGTAGGGCGCGAAACAGATGGATCACCTATGTCCATTTTCATGTCTCCCTCGTGACCGTGTGCACCTGCTACCAATGCCAACCCCAGCAGTAGAACGACAAAAGGAGCCGCGAATCTCCGCAGATTTGTCTGCATTAGAAATCGAAATGAAAAGCTTGCTCGACTTTGAAAAGACTTTACACTACTATACTCTATAGTACTTGCACCGAGCTTGGACCTTGGCGGGGAAGGCTAAGCAGTCACTTATATAGGAGGGACAAAGTGAGTTAGACAGAGGCATTCAAAACCCTGCAAGCAAAGAGGGAAACGCGGTTCTATATGTATCTCAGTTGAGAAGCCTGGGACTGAAAAATGGAAACACCGGAAAGTTATGCTTGCTGGGTGACGTGACGTCTATAAAAACTTCTGTCGCCGGGCCCCCGAACCCGAGAGCTTCGGTCTAATACGTAGATAGATAGGTAAGCAAGCAACCGACTTGGCAATAGCATACCGCATTATTACGGAGGTACATTGTTGGAGTGGAGGCTACATCGGAGTGCGTGGGAAGCATGAGTCAAGGCTTTCCATCCTCTGTAAACCTGCGGTGAGGGGTCTGGCCTCGTGGCCGGACAGTCATGGCCATCCTACAAGTATTTCGAAGGGGGAAAGTCACATACTCCGTATGTACGGAGTACTCCATACCTCGTAAGCAAACCCCAGAGCATGCGGAATATAGGGAGGCCATGGTATTTTGGGAAAGCTTCCGTTGTCGGACAAGCTGTTTGTGAAGGTTCTGGTGGTTTTGCGTGAAGATTAATAATATGGTACTGCAAGGCTGATAGAGATTTGCAGATTCCGACCAGGTCTCGCAGGACTAGTACGCAAGAGCTAATCTTGGCGTCACATCCTACGGTAGCTAGTGGCTAGCATAAACGACGGTACGCAGCATCACGCCACGAGAAAATATTGACTGTACCGGGGTAGGCTCCGGAAATTTCGGCACATTCGGATACCACGGTCTGAATGCCCTCATCTTCTGATGTTCTTTCTGATGGGGAAAGCTTTCCCGGTTTCGTCTTATATTGATTACACGTACATCACCACACAGGATATGAGGGCTCAACAGGTATGTTTGAGATGCGAAGGACTTGCATGATACGCTTTCTACAACGGTTTCGGATTTCATCGTCGCAGAATCCATATTCTCCAGTTCCTTCTTACTTTGTAGGTTTCCTCATACGATGCCGACTATTCCCCTCTCCACGATCCTCACATACCAGTACCACGTGTGACCTGTGATGCATGCCCTATTAGCCGCCACAAGATACCCATGATGTACTACTGAATCTGCCGTGGCAGGCTCCGAACAAATTCGGTGGCAGGATTCTGATTCTAGCGGACAAAAGTCTCCGTCTGCGCTCAGCTCATGATGTGATTGGAAGCAAAACATTAAGCATTGTTGCCTCAACATCCGATAGCCGCCAACCATGTCTCTTGCTGCGAAGCAGCACACCACCTTGCCACCGAGGCTGCAATTCTCATTGCTCGACAGAGAAAGGGCGCCACTTGCCTACAGGTCAGCAGTCCAACGGAGGAAACTCCGCACCTGATGCATAATGCTGTTTGGAGGCTGTATCGATTTTGCCTCTGGGGCTGCGTGTCATATCCAAGGAGTGCCAAGACTTTATAGGTACAGTATACAGTAAGACGTGTATGGAGGTGCAGCCTCGAATGGTTGCAACTCTTGGCTTGAGTAATAATAAGAGGCAGCAGGATTGAGAAGGGCTGCTATTCGCATTACGTCAAAAAATTCTACGCCAAGTGGCAGATCGCGAATCTATCGCCGATGAAAAGGGAAGTCCTTTGGGGCTGCATCTCTATTCGGATATTGTCTTGCTCTTTTTGACAGCTAGCTGGTGACGCTGCTGTGTATCGTCAAGGATAATAGCTTTCTATATTGCCTATTCTTTGTGAATTATTCTGTGAAGCACTGAAAGCTTCCTGTGAACAGAAGTTGGGAAGTCTCCTCTACACACCAAAACCTCACTTGAGTTGGAACCTTTTCCCCTTTGGGTCCAGCGACTCAAGGGACGAGCGGGCATCATAGCTTCGTTGGGAGCGTCGGTGCTATATTCCAAGGCCATGTATAAAGCTGCTTTCTCCTTTCCTTTAATATTTCCTGTCCCCTTGACTATTCCTTCGCCTCGTTTATATGACGTTCTTCACAGGATCATCTTTATTAGTGGAATGGTTCGAGTGGGTGTATTGTTCGTTAAAGTGTAGGCGATTATTTTCGATGGATGTGTTGAGTGTCAAAGCGTATAAAGAGACGACGCAATGCGTATCCTGGAAGAATACCCAAGCTGTATGAAGTTTCGACGGCCCCTGGATATCGCTGCTAATTATACTCAATTGGCTGAAAAATCGACACAAAAGCATGAGACGAGAGAATACGAAATGAAATGGCTGGAGTCCTTTATTCCTCTGTGTCGAGACTTGGGCGTCGATAATAGGCAACCGCTCTTAGAAAATGTCTCAACTCCCGTGGAACATTTTCCCAGGTGCTTCATCTGGTGTGCCAGATGGTACAAACTCCGACGCTATACTTTAAGAGATGGAAAGGATGAATACCATCTTCGAGCCTTTTTTTCAAATGTCTCTCCGTATGTGTGCTGATATCCACAAAATGTCTCTCGTTTGCATAAGTCATTTTAGCAAGATATTTATATATCCGTCTGCTAGATTCACCTTCTAACCTAAAGTATATCTGGTCTGGAAAGCGACTTCACCTCCACCTCCACCTTCAATTTGCAATTTGGAAGTTCACCATATTCACCAAAGCACGCCTGCCAACGAAATTCACCCCTTCGTTAGCTCTCCATACTTACTCTCATCACATATGGACTACTCTACTACTAGCATAGCCACTTGTGTTACATGTTGCGTTCAACGAAGAAGACTCCTTCCTATTTCACTATAAGTATTGTATTAATCCCCTCCATAGCTAAGCTGAAGAGCACATCTTATTACAATTCTTCTTTTGGAGATGGGATAGAGTTTGGAGGGGGAGGGGGAGGGGGTGCAAGTTGACGGGAGGAGATGGAATCTCAGGATAAGGAAGACCTTGGACGAGGTGAATATCACGCTTCCTCTATAAATCTGAGAAATTCTATCACGATCCTTGATATTTGCAGAATGGTTAGCAATGGAGAGACCATCTAAGACAAGAGCTGGATCTTGAGATAGCACTATTGGGTACTTCTCGGGGGAAGATGTTTCGAGCTACCCAATTATTCCTAGCAAGCAGCATCGATAGCTCAAAATGTCTCATGCGACGAGAGACGAGCTGAGTGAATGAATGATAAATGTGACCGTATATGCAACTTGACCGTATATAAAACTTGACAGCAAACGAGAAAGATTGTATTGCATAGGAGGAGACAGCCGCAATTGCGAGCCGTCGCAAATAGGCGATTGTTGCGGCAAAGGTTGTATCGCTACCGCTTGAATTCTTGCCTGACACCAGGCTACTTGCGACAGCCTGTGTACTGCCTCGCAAATAGCAGGTGCTTGACGTTTTGCCAGGTACAAGAATATTCGCAACCGCCTTTATATATGAGAGTCGCTACATGGAGAAGCCTCGTGGTGAATAGGGGGGAAACCCGCATCAATTTGTAATGTGCCAAAAAGCGTGGGACATTAAAAGTTAACTACTTGGCGGGCTTTTTCATGGAGAAGGCTGTAAAAGACTGTATAAGCTGAAGAATTGGCTGTGTCTATGTAGTTGACTATACGAAATAATATACTCACCGTCCTACAATAAGTTGGGGGTTGGGTTGGTTGGGTTGGGTTGGCCGAATTTGATCTTCGGATCGGAACTTGTAAACGCCGACCAACGTCCCTTCTCAAAGCCTTCTCCTTTTCGAAATATATCCCACTCAGTCATAGAGCGCGGTATCCGTGGAGGATGAGTAGTGTCAATATGCCATCATCCAGACCAGTGACGCCGGCGTCACCTGGAAATCCTCCCGCAATCAAGACTCCGCAACCGGGTGTTCCCCTCTATGGGTGCGGTAAGTTTTCCTGCTGTCAGCCTTGCGAGACCTGATGGATACTCAGCTAAAATGGGACAATCAGGGCACATACAGCTTCTCTTGGCTCAAAAGCTTCCTGAAATGATCCGTCACTATAAGGACTGCTTGCGGGTAATTTACAATGACCCTGTCGTGCCCCAGACGTCCAAGGCCAAGGGAACAACGCTCACACCGAACTACTTGTGCTTGCATTGCACGGAGACAGTAGCCACAGCACAAAGTAGCCTTAAGCATGGAGCCAAGACTGGGCATCGAATCTGTAAGACTCGTGCCTGGCACAAAATTGTTCTTGTCTGACATGTCCAGATGTTGAATCAAGGAATGGTTGTTTATACTGCCAAATGTGCGAAGACTTTGTATGGGACCCAACCCTGGAGGAGCTAAGGCTGCGGAAATCCGAGTTTGGTTCATTCAGTAAGTGATGGTAGCATATATTATTTGATTGCCCCTTGGTTCTGTCAAAAAGATCCATGATTAGGTGTGCTAATAGTGTTTCCCAATAGCTCGAAAGCGAAAAATCGAGAAGCTCTTCACGGACGCTGCGAGGGATGACCCCGGGTTCATATCGACAAATACCGTTGAAATTCCTTGCCGTGCAAGTGGAATTCGGGGCATCTACAACATGGGTGCTACGTGCTATATGAATGTCATTCTTCAATGTTTCGTCCATAATCCTCTACTACGAAACTTCTATCTCTCCGAAGGACATCAGAGCTCGCAGTGCTCTTATAAGAATTGTATGAGCTGTGCTATGGATGACATGTTCCAGGAATTCTATGCCCAAGAAACCACTGTTGGTTACTCAGCTTCTAATATCCTGGCAAGCTTTTGGCTGTCTAAGCGTAAGGCATACGAAGAGCTGGCCAGTAATAAGGAGCAAGATGCACACGAATTCTTCCAATTTCTGACGGAAGAGCTACATGAGATAAATGGCGGAGGGAGACCAACCTTACTTGAGGACAGCCCAGTAACGAAACGGAACAAAACAGGCAACGAACCGAATTGCAAATGCATCGTACATCAGACGTTTTATGGCAAGCTGCAAAGCACTATCACCTGCCAGAGCTGTGGAGACGACAACGCTTCTATTGAATCATTCTTAGATCTGAGCTTAGGCTTGGATGTGCTTGCCAAAAAGAAGGGCCTCAAAGTCACAACCCAGTCGGCCCTCAGTCTGCAGAAATGCTTGGATGAGGAGTACATTAGACCGGAGCGCTGCGAGTACACGTGTAATCAATGTGGCACACAGGAAGCCAGAAAGCAGCTAAGCATAAAAAGCCTACCAAATGTTCTCTGCATTCAGTTAAAGGTTAGCACACACCCTCATTTCTCTTGCGTTCCTAGAATTGTCTACCTTTTTGATGAAAAATATGCAGCGGAGAGTAACAGGAGCTGTCAAGTGATGGCCCATCTCATAGCTTGGGGGATTGAGAGCCCATGGCATATTGAACAAGACGTGGTATGGACAGAATTCCGTTGGCTGAGGTTTTATCCAACTTGTGTTCTCGTTTCAAGTAGTGATTCGTTCGCTTTTCTGAGCCTTTATAATCCTTTTGACTGGGTAGTGCTGCATCCTATTGGTCGACCGTATTTTAGAAATAGTTTCTGAGCTGCCCTTACCGCCCACTGTTCGGTTGTAAAGAACTTGCTGACATTCCTGCTACAGCGCTTCAAACAAAACAATGGCATCGCATCCAAGATCGATACTAAAGTATCATTTCCTCTCAAGCTTGAGATGTTCCCATACACAAATCGGGCAAGAAACACGAACGCGGATGCGAAAGACAGGAATGAGCTAGCAAGATCTTGTACCTACGATCTTCAAAGCGTTGTTGTTCATGTCGGAAATCTTGAAACTGGTAAGACATCTTCCTTCTCTAATTGCAACCAATGATACTCACCCGATAGGCCACTATGTTTCGTACTCGAGAGTTGGGAACCAGTGGTTCAAGTTCAATGACCACAATGTTACACTCGCATCAAAGTCGCAGGTACTGAACGAGCAGGCGTTTCTTCTTTTTTATGTCGTACAATCGTTGGCATAGGCATGCATGGTGTTATGGTATTATGATGTTGCATTTAGAGGCGTTTAGGATTTGATCTCAGGTTATGTATATCAATACCTATACCCAGCTATGGAGGTCATAGCACAAAATGAAGCCATCTGTTCTAATCTACAGTCACGGTTCAGATAACCCAATTGCTAGGATATGTTAGAAAGGGTATTTTCAGTAATCTGGACTGAGCCATATGGTAACGGCTACTAAAATGTTATGCCATGCTAATCTTGTGCAAAAACAAAGCCTCGCGGTTCTTTTGTATGTTACAGATCTACGTGCACCTAGCCGTAGTGCTCACGCCGGTGGTATCTCATCGCTACTCTGCTGCCTCCATTTCCATTTCTGACACTCAAAGTTTGCGTAACAGAAAAACTCGTTACTCAACCCCTTCGAATGCACCGGCTCAAATGTCGTTGTCGATACCCCAGCTGGACGATACAACTTGTTGATCAGGGTTTCCATCCGCTCTCCCGTACAGACAATCACTCGTAGATCAGAAGCTGGTGCTGTGTCCCAAGACTTGGACAGCCACCGAACCGTCAAAGCAGCTGCTCGCAATCAATCAGCAAATGCTCTCCCTCATCTTCAACATGAATAAATTGATCAGGAGCTGTGAGACCACCTTACCTTTAGTCTGGCAATCATCACTCAAGAACGGCGGATCACATATGATCTTGTCCACACTCCCCTTCATGCTCGCTTCGACTAGTCAGCTCTTTTCTTTCTAGAAATACTCCCCATAATGCCATTAGGTCACTCACGTGGTAGGTCCAGCGGATTGTTGAAATCGTAAAACACAAATTCAGGAAAGACTTCGAATCTCTGGTCGAATTCCAAGAGGTAGAGTTTAGGCCTCTCTTCCTCCGTTTTGCCGCTCTTCGCCTAGCTTTTCATCAGCCGGGAGAGAGGCCGGTAGGAGACGAAAAGAACCAACCAATATATTCTTAACCTGCACGAATACGCTCGGTGCACTCACAACCGCAATAGTAGTCTCCTTGCCTGCACCCTCCAACAGCTCTTCAGCTAGAGCCAAGGCCGTCTCATCAGAATACTACAATACGGCATAAGCTTGCGTTCACGCTCTAATGACGCTCTTCCAAGTCTGCGAAGTGAAACAGAAAAGGACACACCCAGAACTGGCTCTCGTTCCAATCCTCAGCAAAGGCATCCATGCTTAGCGGCGCAGCGTTGTCCTCGGCTGCCGCTTTGAGGTCCTCGAACTGCTTGTAGTGCGCATCGCGATCGGCATAGAATTCTTTCAGGGCGTCGAGTGCAGAGCCCGATAGGACGCTATGTTATTATTAGTCAATAACTTGGATGTTGGATGGGTTTGAGACGTTACAGTGGCTCGTCGTCTTCATGGTCGTCTGCCATTCTTTGGTGTTGATGTGGGGAAGTTTTTTTTTGAGGTGGGATGAATTTGGCGAAGTTTTCGAGCTTCGAGAAAATGGTTCCCTTCTTATGCTTCTAATCCATCATCATATAGGTATCTTTCGTGCTCTTCAAGTTTCAATTGTAACTTTGCTAGTCTTTTATAAGCTTATTTAGCTCTTGTTTTAGTAGCAATTATTTACCTCACAGGTTATTCCCGCCCACATTATCAAGGTTTTGTCAGCACATCCCAGAACTTGGGCCTTAGGGTCTTCTGGACTAGTCATTATTTTTCAAGTTAATGAACACGAATGCATAGATTTTCAAGATACAAGAGTCTAGGAATCAATTTCTTTTTGTATATTTATCTTATGTACAATGTAATGCCACCTCAAATGCATGCCCTGACCAAGTCTACTACTGATCATCAAGAACGTGCAAATACTTCTTCTCTTCCCTCTTCTCTCGCTCCGTAGCTGGCGGTAAATCGTAGAATGCAGAACTTCGGTATCCTTGCTAAATGGAATTTAGTCATGTGGGTTGTTAGAAAGGGAACCTAAACGTACCAAGTAATGGAACGTAAGGCTGGCAAGCTCCGCGGGCTCGATTCCTAGATCCTTAAAGGTCTTTGCAGTTGGGTCGATCTTTTGATCGATGAATTCCCGCTCAACTTCATCAGCAGAGAGAACAGGCCAGTAAAGTGCCTTGTTCAAGATACCAGCAGCAGGCTTGAGAATTCGCTTTGGGATATTGATGTGTCTGCGGCGCTTGATGATTTCCCTATCTACCAATTCTGCAATCTCTGCAGTTGAATAGTTGGTAGGTCCAAATAACTCGTAGGTCTGCTCGGCAGTGCTATCATCTTGAAGCATCTTCTCAAGCGCTTGACCAACATCAATAGCCTATTGTATACATCAGCCTCTACGATGCTAGTACTGGGCAATATTAACCTACATGAACTGGCCAGAAACGTTCTTGCATATTGTTAGATGTAAGGACATTAGTCACACCAGCAAGTTTGTGGAGAAGACGATCTTCAAACCCGAAAAGGGGAGCTGGTCTCACGATCGTGGTTTCTGGGAAGATTTTGCGGACAACAGCTTCACCTTGCGCCTGTTGCATGTCAGTATAAAATACTGATTTCGAGACTTTCTGTCCTACCTTGGTCCGGTAGAACTCTGAGGGTGAGTTTGCATCGGCGTTATACGAGGAGACGTGAATGAATCGGTCAACATCATACTTCGCAACAGCATCCGCAATACGCTCTGCTCCTTCCACGTGAACATCCTCCAAGTCGAAGTTCCTATATTTCTGATCAATACCTTCCTCTCATTTGAAGTCATGCCAACATACTTGGTGGGGTACATCCGGCCGATAAGGTTGTAAACTACATCAGAATGTCTTACGCTCTCTTCGATCGATGGTGTATTCCTTAAATCACATTCCTAGAAATGGTCAGCCAGAATTTGCACTGCGCTGAACTCTGGTTCCCCACCATGAATATAACTCTACCCAGATCTCCCGAAACCTTCAGATGACGTTTCGCCATCTCCTCTCGGTAGGGAACTATGACGGTACATCCTTGCCTGGCTATTTCGACAATTAGTCCCAATGTCCCCCATTGATCCGGATCAGGGGCCGCGTACCAAGTCTGTTCACAATGTATCTTCCCAAGAACCCAGTTGCGCCAAAGACGGTGACGGTATGTCCTAAACCTTGTGAGCTCGCTATCCATACGCCGCAGAATCAGTGTAATCACCTCCGAGAGAAGACCTAGAGCAGCGGAAGTTAGCAAAGGACCAATTGATCGATACTGGGAATTCGACACAGACCTTCCACCCTGTGTCCGGATAATGGTCCGTCCTGTTTTTGTTATAGCAATGTCTGAGATGCAGCGTTTGAGAGGAGCATTGAATAGCAAGCTCTGCTTCGTCCGGACACAGGCTGCTTGCATGATTGAGGTTGTGCTCAAAACCAATTGGGATATGGAAGAATATCGGGCGGTTGAGGTCGTTGTCGTTCCTGGCAGCTCGGCAGAAACGCGCTAGCGAGAGAGCTCAAGGTTGCCGCCCGACTTGCGTTGCTTTGCGTTGCGTTGATCTCTCAAACCATAACAATAATTTTCAGCAACACTTCGAGAAGCAGGAACTCTTTATGCGCCTTCTCTTCCCTTGATTCCCAGCATATCGAAGAGGACTGTTCTTAGCCGTCTCCCAAACTCCGCCCAAAAATTCCCTTTCCATTCCTGCCATGAATATCGATACGATTCCCGACTTCCTAGCAGAACAGCGCGATGCTGCCCCTGCGGACCTACAACACCTCTTCATCTCCTTCGAGGATCTATGGGAGCGAAAGCTGTGGCATCAGTTGACGGAGACCCTACTAGAGTTCTTCAAGAACCAAGAGAGTGCCCCGCAGCGGTTACCATTCTATAAAACATTTATCCTCACTTTCGCAGACAAGATCAACCAGCTTAAGCTTGTTGAGCTTGCCTTACTCGCCGCTTCACAATGTCGAGGTACTTTCAGTTGGATCTTGCAAAATGAATCCAATGCTAATACCCTATAGATAGTCAAGAGCGCCTGTCCTTCTTGGAGTCCGTGGCGAAGAAAGTCGATAACCCCAACTCACAAGACGCCTTCGTCCACGCAACCGTTGCCGTTGCTAATGTTAAGCTGGAGCTGAAGGATTTGGAAGGCGCGAGAAAGGATCTGGACAAGTCTGAGAAGATCTTGGATGGTTTCGATTCAGTTGAGACCAGCGTTCATGCTGCCTTCTACCAAAACAACGCACAGTATTACCAGGTTCGTCTCTCCCGATCACGCACAACCTTATAGCTAACAGTAGCAGTCCAAACTAGATTTTGCGTCATATTACCGAAATGCCCTCCTCTACCTTGCCTGCATCGAGTTGGATAACTTAACACCTGTCGAACGAAAGAGCCGCGCCTATGATCTTAGCATTGCTGCTTTGGTCTCCGATACCATCTACAACTTTGGAGAGCTCCTCTTACATCCTATTCTCGACGCGCTGGTCCCTGAGAATGAATGGCTTCGGGACCTTCTGTTCGCCTTTAACCGTGGGGATTTAGCTGCCTACGACCTTCTAGCCGGAAACATCTCCTCGAACCCTCTTCTTGCAGAACACCGTGATGGCCTGAGACAAAAGATCTACCTCTCTGCCTTGACCGAGATTGTATTCCGCCGACCACCCCATGACCGTGCCATGTCATTCCGCACCATCGCTGAAGAAACCAAGGTCCGACCAGACGAGATTGAGCACTTGATCATGAAGGCGTTGAGTTTAGGACTACTGAGAGGAAGCATCGATCAAGTTGACGAGATTGCGCGCATCAACTGGGTACAGCCCAAGGTGCTGGATATGCAACAAATCGAGAATATGCGGTTGAGGCTGCAAGAATGGGATTCAAGTGTCAACCAACTGGGCAACTGGATCGAGACGAAGGGTCAAGATGTTTGGGCTGCGTAATCTGGTATTGTAGGGCGTCTTGGCTAAATGATTGCGGGCACTGAACTGGCTTGTACTATAGATCTCGAAGACATGAGATAAAAACGGCATTGGCAATTTATCTCGAAGATACCTTGCCTTGCACTAAATGATAGATCCGACTTTCACAGCATAGTATCTAATTTTCAGACAACAAATGCCCATAATCAGTGAGAAAGGGGGTATAGCGAGTGAAAACCATGCGGTGACATTTACCTGTCTACCAACAAATCTCGCAGTACTGCCTGGAAAATGTAACAAGCTATATATCCAAGCCTCGCGGTAGATAGGAAAATGCGGCGCCAGTTTATAATGTGCCAGGCGTAGTGGGACATTAAAACTCAACCATGACGGTGAGTGTCGCTTCTATCCATCTAGCATAATGAGCATTGGGCTTTTTGTAAACAAGGCCCTAAAAACCATAGAAATTAAAGCAAACTTCACTATCAAAATTCATAGTCCGAGTTACGTATCACCTATTTCTTATTCCTCTCTAATTTATATACCATACAGTACACATAAACCCTAACTTCTCTCCTTTTTCACCCCTTAGACATTTGAATCAGGCTTGGCTGGTGCTGGGTTGACGGGGTTGAGGCTTTTCCAGAAGTACTCTGATTCTTGCTCTCAAGTTTTTTTGGGGGTCTGATTATCTGGTGGTGCTGTAATAGTCTGAGGGGGCGTATTTTCCAGAGTTTGTGGACCTCTCGGAAACTCGTTGTCCTTCCCAAGATGCATAAACTCCGGAGGCCCAGTGTACTCTGGGATGTGGTCTTCTCCAGGGGGATACAATACAAGTCGTACTCTCAGTACCACATTTCTTTCTTTGAGCCAAACAAGCGCATCTTTCCAGGGCACGGTCGTCTCCCGACCATAGATATTTAGTCGAGTAGTACTGTAGGCGTAGTGTCCTGATCTTCCAGGTCTAAGGCGCCTAAATCTAGAGACGCTTTCGCCAGGCCCAGCTCTTGTCTAATATGGTCCCTCCATTGCCGACCATGGGGTCATATCTCGGCTCCGACTTGTCTGGAGGAGGAGCGATATTTTCTTCATCGAGTTCGTCCAAGTGAAGCTTCATGTCCTCTCTGTCACTTGCCGGCCCCCACTTTCTATCCCATCGCCAAGGGAAAACCTTGGGAGGGTACGGATCTGGACGAGTCTCGGTCTCTTCCATGACAGCTTTTGGAACCATCCAAGACGGGATCGCTTCTTTGGGGATCATCACGGATTCAAAGGCGTTTTTGGTGTCAAACTTGTGGCCATTCCATTTGCTCAAAGTTAACATAAGAGCCAGGGCTTTTAGCGCGTAGGATAACCTGTTGAAGCGCTCTTCCAGCACCTCGTTCTCCAGGGGGCCCGGTTCTGGTGCCGTGTACTTGGACGGATCTGGATTTGGTATTTGGCGATTGAGTTCGCTATGAAAGACTTCTCGGGCCTTGATGTTCCACGCCTCATTGTCTTCGGTCTGGGCATAGTAGAGCTGGATTTTATTGTACCCAACCAGAAGAGATTCTGCCATGCCAAACCCCTGACGCCACGTTCTCTCATTAGGGTCGGTGGGATCTGATACCTTATATCTCTGAGCGATGTCTGAGTATTCCCCAAGGTTACCAGGATCCTGTGACTTATACTCGTAGTGCAGATTCAGGAGCCAGGTCTTGGATGTGAGATATTTCGCGTGCTGGACATGATAGTAAAGCTCAAGGACTGGGGCAGAGAAGATGAATTTGTAGTAGTCAGAGCGGTCCGAAAAGCCAAGATACGCAGCAATCGCCGGCTCAGATGACCATGGCCTCCACGACTTGGCATCCTCCCGGAACAGCTTTGGGAGCTTCGATCTCGACAGCATGTGAGGCTCGATCTTGATCATTTGATTCGGGTTGCACGTGAGTGTGGTCTGAAACGCACAACAGTTAGTTAGACATCTCTGCAAGCCATGGAGTTGAATAATAACGGTACCTTGCGGGGCTTCTTCGCCTTGGGCTTTTCGTCCTCCATCGTGGACAGCTTTGTCGGAAGCTGATAACTACAGCGGGATGATTGCGGCGAGAGTATGTGGACAAGTAATGGGTTGTATTGTTCTTGTCAGTGCTGGCGGTAGATGGGATGTTGTGTAGAGAGGGAGAGAGAGAAAGTATGTGAGGTTGTTGAAGGAGTGGAGATGTATGTTGCAAGGACAAGTAAATAAGAGAAAGATCAGGTCTTAGCGTCTGGGGTATTGATGAATGTGAATGTGAAAAGTAAAAAGTGAATGTGAAAAGCGAATGTAAAGGGGAACTATATTTCAAAGGTGAGAGACTTGTTCTTACTTTTACTTCCACTTTACGTTCCCTAACCATCTATGATCCATCAAAGGCCAACTTCACTATAGCCGACTTTTAATGTCCCACGCCGGCTGGCACATTATAAACAGTGCCGCTATTCCTATCCACTGGAATAGAAGGGGGGTGGGGTGTAAGAGGTCCTCAACAGCTGATACAATTTTGAGTGTGTATGCGACAGGATTTCGTATAATGGATGAGGTGGCCCTTGTCTATCACTATGAGATAGCAATTATATCACAGGTAGTTTCGGTGTTCATATGAAGCTGCGATGCATATTTTCTGAACTAGGCTCCATGGAGGGATTTATAATACTATAGTAAAAAGCAATTTGAATATTAGTAATTATAAAGAGCAAAAAGAGCAAAAGGCAGAAAAGGAATGATAAACAGGGGATAGACTCACTTAAACTCCTATAGAACCATGCCTAGCTTATAAGACCATGTCCTAGCTAAGGTCTACCCCCTCGGGAAAGGTAGTAGACCAGGTACTTTATATCAACTAACACGGTATTCAGAATTCATGACCCAGGAATTCCTTTCTATATTCCTATCTACAATACACATGCTTTACACATGAACCTCTAACTCCCCACTTCCTCTCTCGGCCTCCCCCACAACGAGACCATTCCAGTCAGCCAAGCAGGCCACCAAACACACCACACCACAACCTGGGTATTCATGCCCCAAACATCCCACCCAAACGCCGCCTCCTTCAACACCTCCCCTATACCCAGGCCCCAATACTGCGCGCCTGCAAACAGAACCGTCGTCGGTGCTAACGCCGTTAACAATAGCGCTAGCATTCCGGCGATGATGGGCCGGTTGGGAAGGGGTTGCATGTAGGTTAAGGGGGCGGAGAATAGACCGACGAGGAAAGCGAGCGAGAAGTTGAGGGTGGCGAGGGAGGAGAGGAAGAGGCCGAGGAGGAGGAGGGAGAATGATTTTATGAGAGAGTATTGTTGGGCGGTTGGGTGGAAGGTTGTTGTTAGCAAGTGGGAGAGGAGGGGCGGGGCGATGGTGTTGAAGGCTGTGAAGGCTGTGAAGATTGCGGGGAACATCTGCTGATGTTAGTCAGGAGTAAAGGAAAGAGAAGGGCTAGGTGCTTACTGGAGCAGAAGTATGGTTGAAAAGGTAGAGAGGAAGGACACCCAGGAACTGCGAGCCAGCTACTACTGATAGTGGTAGGAAGAGCTCTCGTTCTCTTACAGCCAGCGTTTCTTCGGGAACAATGGCTTTGGCGTCCCCTTCTTGGATCACAGCTAAAGGAGGTGCCTTCTCATTGGACTGGGTAGTTGAGCCAACTGTTGTTTTCGTAGGCAGAGGAGCTCCACTCTTCACCCAGAGGAAGATAGCCATGATTGTGAAATTGCAAGCTACGAGCATAGCACTGGGAAGATATGTCCCAATGCTGACAAAGCGATTGGCCTGCATGAGCAGGTAGAAGAAGAAACTTTGGTGAAGATGTTCCAGAAGATTGTTCAAACTTCGGAAAGTGCTTTCTATCACTCTTCCCATAGCCATCTCGTCTTGCCAACCCTCTCCGTAAGGTTGTAGCGTTATGGCATCCACGTGATACGGAATGAAACTACTATGAGGCCCGGATGCGTGGCCTAATCCTTGGTTTAGCATTCCCCTCAGCATAGTCTTTAGCCGGTCCTGGTAGCTGTCTGTATGCTGCCACATTTGCTGTAAAGAAGCTCCGATTCCCATCTGACCGCTGGCAATGGCTACCACAGTATTCAGGAGATCCAGATTAGGGAGTTGCCCATTGATACCATCATAGACGATATGTAGAGACTCAAAACGGTGGTCAAATGGGTAGTCAATGACCACAGCTCCCTGCAGAGCACCGCTCTTTACGGGTAAAGACTCAATGGCGGGAGACTGATGTGTATCATGATACGCATCCACCCAAGCCTGCGGGCCTGCCCTGCTATCCGCTGTAACCAAAAATATGATATCCTTCGACCATAATGACCATCCTATTCATCCGTTAGTTTCCGATGGCTCAATCGAGGAAAGATCGATGTACTCTTGAAATATCTTGCCAGGGTGAGAACCAGAGCCACACCACTCCTATTCAGCACGCCGTCCACGTTTCTCCAAGCTCCCACAAGCACAATAGCTTCCGTAGCATCCCCCCTCGGCGCATGCAGAATTGCATATATATTCTCCCCCTCGTATGTCTCCCCAGCACTCTTATACTCGTACTTCTGCCTCGCAACCTTCAAGCCCGACGCCTTGAACAGCTCCTCGAGCTTATCATTCACCCTATTACCCAATAGTCAGCCTCCTATCAAATCCTTAATGCCTCATCTCGGCGTTGGCATCTTACTCAACATTGCTCCTCTCCCCCAGCGCATCAACTTCATGCTTATACCCTCGGAACACATTCTGATCACTCCCCGCAAAATATGTATGCACCTGCCCCGGCAGCAGCGCGTTCTCAGAGATATATGTTCCCCGTGAGTAATCGTCTAGAGGGAGTAGGAGTAGCCATGCGACGCCGATAACGATGCAGAGGAAGGACAGGTATGGCGGGACTTTGAGCAGGCGGGGATCGCGCCGGAGAAGAGAGGTTGTTGCTTGGTGACAATTAGTATTTGAATTGCAAGGGAGGGACTAAGCATTACCAAGAAGACCGGACATAATAAGTAGCTAGAGAAGAAAAGTGCGGTCTATGGCGGGGTGGGCATTTTTGATGTGGTGAACAGATTCAAATTGTTTTCGAGGTTCAGGGCGACGCGATTAAACTTTCAAGTTCAGGGGTAGCTTTTTTAGAGCTGCTCGAGTACAACATTCGCAATAAGCTGGAAGGGCATTGACTTAATATCGTATTCAGGCAATTAGTCATATTAATTTCACTCTATAATCGTATTTGAATAGTGTCCCAGTAATTACGCTCAAACCAATATTCCTAACTCCGTTAAAATGCCACATCTTTGTACATGAACCACCTCCACCTCCACCTAGAAAATACACGCAGTGCAATACTAGTTATTTCACGGTCCTAATCTTTGACTGCTCCCTGTGATCCCCATACCGATACTATCCGAGGATGCATTCGTAGTAGGAAGGACGCCAAATCGGCCGTATGTCTTCTGGTCCACAGAGACGTAATGAGGTAATCTTCCCAGCAAGTTGAGCTTTCCTTCTATCCACCTCAATGCCCATTCCGGTGGCGCCAGGAATTTCAAGTACCCTAGGCCCCCTATCATAATTAGTTTCCATGTCCCTCTTGCCCAGTCCAGAGAGAACTTACACCCATAGCCAAAAGCCAGTCCACACATATGCCCCAAGAAACTTGTATTTGGAATCAAGAACGAGACGAATAACACCATGACGAGTGGGGTTATCCATGTAGGTATTTGCGTCGTACCAAGCAGGAAGTGGGGATTCGTTTTGTATGTTTTAACAGCCTCCATCGCAAGCAGAGTGAACACCCATATACTATTTCAATCCATGTTAGTCCTTGCAACTCTAAATTCAGGATGAAAACAGTCCATACCTGGCACCCAAAACTGTAGTATTCATGCCCAAAATCCCCCTTTCAATAAAAGTGTACAACAACGCCGGGATCGTGGAGAGTGCTGCATTCTAATTAGCCATCTGCAAACCATCTTTATGACACTGTATTTCTACGAGAGAAAATACATACGTCCAAGAAACAGCGCTAACGTGGTCAACGTCCCATACTCGGCCTCAAATCTCTCCAAAAGGGGCGTCAGGGCCAGGATATTCATCAGCGCATGAAAGAAGCCGACATGCACCAGCGGAAAAGTATTCGTCCTATACACTATGCACCAAACAAAATCAGCTATAATCCTTTACGACAAGCCGCAGTGTTGGAAGGGGGAACAAACTGCTCGCCAACCCAATCTCCTTCGGCACCAGGGCACCCCAAGCCTGCACATCCCACACGCTCTGCATACCCAGCACCCATAGTAAAACAATGACAAAAATGATAGAGCGCGTGAAGAGCGGGAGCCGGAAAATGTATGAGCGCATGCGCGCTGCTGAGAACTGCGGGAGACTCGGAGCCATCGTGTCCTTTTGAATCGCCCTCCTTTAGACTTTATGGGCGCGACTGATGGTGTATGGTATTGGTATTTGATATGCCGGGTTCAAAGTGCTAACGAGAGCCTTACCAGCATGTTTTTGCGTTGGTTTCTTTGTGAGGATGATTCAAAAGCATGTTGGGAGAAGAGCTCTGGTAAAATCTACGCGGCAGAAGTCGCTTAGCCGAATGAAAGGCTGATGGGCCGGGCTTAGCACGAGGCTGAGTTTTGAATGTCTTGACTCTTCAGGAATCGAAGTACTAGAATGTATCACTATGGTTGGGCACCGGCATTATAAATCCTACAGGGTTTTACGGCCTTCTCTACAAAAGTCCGCTACTCTCGTGGTGGATAGGAACTAGCGGCACGAGATTATAATGTGCCAGTCAATGTGGGACATTGAAAGTCAACCATGGTGAATGCCGCCTTTATCCATCCAGCATAAGGAGCATTAGCGAAAGAACAGTCAGACATTGTTCAATTCAATAGATAACCGGGCATCACAGTTTCTAGGGGACCAATGATTCAGGTGCAAGAAAACTCCATTGCTGCTATAAAGTACAAAAGACACCATCCTCTCAAGAAGCATTTGCCTTAGCCATTGTGTTCAACGCACTGCCGTTCTTGAACCATTCAACTTGTGGAGCATTATAGGTATGCGCCAGCTTAACATCAAAGGTCTCGCCGTTCTTAGGGTGCACCCGAAGGGTAATTGGCTTGCCAACAGCAAGTTCGGTGCACAAGAGGTCAACCTTGTCTTCTGGCTGAATCTTGTCATAGTCCTCGGGGTTGATGAAGGTCAAAGGCAACATTCCTTGCTTCTTCAAGTTGGTCTCGTGAATTCGGGCAAAGCTTCGGGTGATGATGGCAAGACCACCAAGATGTCTGGGCTCAAGTGCTGCATGCTCTCTTGAACTTCCCTCGCCGTAATTCCAGTCTCCAATGACAACCCATGGGATTCCCTTCTTCTTGTAGTCTCTAGCAGTAGCTGGGACAGCGTCATACTCTCCAGTTGTGAAGTTCTTGACCTTGTTGGCCTCTCCATTCTCAGCGTTGATGGCACCAATCAACATGTTGTTACTTATATTATCTAAGTGGCCTCTATACTTGAGCCAAGGGCCAGCCATTGAGATGTGATCGGTGGTGGTCTTGCCTTTGGCTTTGATGAGAATAGGAATGTCCGTAGCATCCTTGCCATCCCAGGCGGGAAATGGCTCAAGGAGTTGCAATCGATCACTGGTTGGTGAGACTGCGACAGCAACAGCACTACCGGTGGGTGGAGGTGCCTGGTAAGTGTCCTGTCCTGGGTCGTACCCCCTCGATGGTAGTCCAGCACCTGTTGGTGGGGACAGAAGGAACTCGTTTCCATCCTTGTCCTTCAATTTGTCGGTTAGAGGGTTGAAGTGGAGAGTTCCTGCGATTGTCAAAGCAACCGTGAGATCTGGGGAGGTGACGAAGGAGTGGGTAGCGGGGTTGGCATCGTTACGCCCAGTGAAGTTTCGGTTGTAGGATGAGAGGATGGAGTTGGCCTCCCCCTTCTTGACATCTTTACGATCCCACTGGCCTGTTCAAGGACGGGTTAGCATAATGAAAAGTGGGATTTTGGGACAGAACCAGGGAGCTTAGGGCTACTGCGATAGCTCCGGGTTCCTCAGCCCCCATAGAGGAAATATATTCTGTATGGGAATAAGCTTACCAATGCAGGGACTATAAATCACAGAGTCAGCTGTGTACTCTTAAAGAATGAATTGAAGGGGGGGCTGGTGAAGTGGAGTCCCATAATCACTTGAAGGGGAAGGGGGGAGGGAAGAGGGGGGAGGGATTTTTACCCGCAAGCGTTGGCTAAGACCATTCCACCGAACTCCTCCAATGTTGCCAGCTGACCGTCCCCTAAAGCTTGTTAGTATTTCATGCACAGATAGGTAAAAAAGGATACCGACTTTCTATCGTAGCCCTGACTTGTTCTGAACCGGGGGTAACAGTAAACAGAGATTTCGCCTTCAATCCGTGATCCAGTGCATCGCGGGCAATGGAAGCTGCGCGGGACATGTCTTCGTAGGATGAATTCGTGCAAGATCCGATCAATCCGACCTTGAGCTCCTCGGGCCAGTTGTTGGCTTTGACAGCCTCGCTGAATTTGGAGATTGGGGTAGCAAGATCTGGGGTGAATGGGCCGTTGATGTGGGGTTCTAGTTCTGACAGGTTGATCTCAATGACTTGGTCATATTCGGCGCCTTCATCTTCTCTGAGCTCCTTGGCGTATGTGCGAGCAAAGTCACCAATTTCGGAGCGTTTGGTAGCAGCAAGATAGTCGTACATGCGATCGTTAAAGGGGAAAAGTGAAGTGGTAGCACCAATCTCGGCCTGGCAAACACGGGAAGTCAGCTTTAGTTTAGTTTCGGTAAAATTTCAGGGGTTTGTGATAATGACTCAAAAGCCGTGAGACATTGTTGGAGAACGTACACCCCTGCAAAGATGTTAGCAAGGCATACAAGATCGTTGGACAGGACGTCACACATGTTACAAATAGTTGCCATTCCGGTGGCGCTAACTGAGTCTGTTCCTGGTCCTAAAGTATTAAAACATGTTAGCAAATGTCAAGGATCGGAGAGGGGAGTATATCTTCAAACTACGAACCAAAATATTCCACAATAGCTCCTGTTCCGCCCTTTACCGTGAGAATTCCAGCGACCTTAAGTATGATATCTTTGTATAGTTAGCATAAACTCACAAAGCCCAATTGAAGACGTACCCTTTGGTGCAGTCCAACCGGATAATTGACCAGTAAGCTTAACACCAATAACCTTTGGTGCCTTCAATTCCCAAGGAAGGTTGGCCATGACATCGACAGCATCAGCGCCACCAACACCAATGGCACACATCCCAAGACCACCAGCATTAGGAGTGTGCGAATCAGTGCCGATCAACAGACCACCAGGGAAAGCGTAGTTTTCGAGTAGAATTTGATGGATGATACCGGATCCAGGCTTCCAGAAACCAATGTTGTACTTGGCACAAGATGTGGAGAGGAAATCATAGACCTCCTTGTTGATATCCACAGCTCTGGCCAAATCCTTTGCACCACCAACTTGGGCTTCAATCAAATGATCGCAGTGAACAGTCGTTGGGTTCGCAACGGAGGGCATGCCAGCAGACATGAATTGCAGAATAGCCATCTGTGCGGTGGCATCTTGACAAGCCACTCGATCCGGGCGCAGCTTCAGGTAGGATACCCCGCGCTCGATCTCCTGTCCATGAGGATCGTCCAAATGGCTGTACAAGATCTTCTCGGCGTAGGTGAGGGGACGATTGAGTCTTTGGCGGACAATTGACAGGTTCTCGGACATCTTCTTGTAATTTATAAAGTTGCCCTTCTCTTGATTGTTCTGGGCAACCTTCTTATCGAGGGGAGAATCAGCGAGAGTGGCCATCCTCCTTGAGAAGGCAACGCGAGGCGCCGCGCGCAGGAGCTGTCGTGACAGCATGGTGGTGGTGGTCACAATGTTCCAGAGGAGATGAAACAATCTGAAAGGCGGATATGGTAGGTAATGCTATTGATTGAGGTTGGTCTTATGCAAAAGGGAAAGGAAAAGGAAGGAAAGTTCAGAGGAGAGGAGATGGATGGCTACGAAAGTTCAAATACCGAGCTTAATCCAACTGACGAATAGTGGAGCTTATCAAAACTCGGCCTGACGGCGTGGAGCCAGAGAGCTCGTCCCTTCTCGACCAATCAGAGAAGACCCGATGGTCAAAAGGCATGATGGCAGTGACTAAGGATTTTGCGAGAACCTCCGATTCAGGATTTCTGCTACAATGCAGCCAATGAGCGGACGCGTCTTTTGCCTGCAGACCAACCAAGAATTTTGAAATGGATCCGTTTCGCTTGTGATCGGACTTTCAGCCTCTCTCCTGGTGCCTCTCCTCTCCTCTCTTCATACGGAGTATGTACCAGTACGGTACCTACTCGTATGGTATCACGAGAAAGCTATAGCATGACTGAGAATTGTTTATAGGTTGAGTACCTCCGTAAAGCAGTTATCTAAACAGGTGATGTAATCCTATTTAATCGAATCCAGTTGCCATTTCCATTGCAGAAAAGATGCAGAGTGAAGTCATACAGTTTTTGCATCTCGTTCACTGGCGGCAGCAATTTGCACACATCCGGCCCAGCCTTGGCGGCTTTTCCGAAGGCTAGGATTTAGCCGGAGAGCCGTTTTTTACCCTTTTTTTTTCCACCTGAAGAGTCGAACACAAGCAGCGCAGCTCCACTTCCAAACGCAGACCCAGACCTACATACCTAGGATAGCTTCCGAGTCTGCAATAATTAAATCAGAGTCTCATTTGCTGAACATTATACGCCTGAAGCCATGGGGATTCCCCAGAAAACCACCAGGACCAAGACGAGAAGACGCCTTAGGTAGATACCCCACATTGCAGCCCCCCCGCGATTGCGTGTTCTTGAGCTGATAGACGATTGCAAGGGACCTTGACCAAATTGCAGAAGACCTCAAGTCACCCAAGCATCTCCAAGAGCATAAGGGTATGAAATCTGCAGAGGATCTTCCTGGTCTCGGCCAGTTCTACTGTATCGAATGCGCAAAATGGTTTGAGAGCGAGCACAGCATGGTCACCCACCGGAAAGGAAGCACACACAAGCGAAGGTAGAGACACATGCTATAACTTTTTCATGATAGCAGCTAATATTATTTCTCTAGAGTGAAAGCGTTAAAGGAGGAGCCATACACACAACAGGAAGCCGAAGCAGCCATTGGTCAACGGCCGCCGGATAATGGACCTCGACTGGCCGCCAAAGAAAATACCAAGGATGTGGAGGTAGAGATGGAGAATTCGGGTTTGTTAGAGGAGGATGTTCTGGCGACTTGAGACCTTTACGTGGATTACTTCACCAAAACATGAAACTGCTCGTCAACCACATTATATGGGGGTATCATTCTATCTCACACTACGGCCCTTTGCTGCTCTAGCAAGACCACTACCTCGAGTACCACGAAGCCCTCCGCGTGCAGCACCACCTCTCCCAGCAGGCGCCATACCACCCCGGCTACCCCCTATTCGCGAAGCTGGAGCAGGAGTTGCAAATTTCGGTGTAGCTTTCGAGGACGTAGGTGGGTTTTCGACAAAGGATGTATCAGTGGTCCTGACAAGATTAGCATAGCAAATTCCACTGAGCTTAGATGACTTACAAGAAAGTAGTCTCTCCATCAATCTCGCCGTGAAATCTCTCTGGATTTGTTGATCTGCCTGTAAAAGGGTCAGCCTTGTTGATCTTTGCTGGCTCACGAACATACCTAATTGATCCTCTTGGTCCCTCGCTCTACGAAATGAGTCAGGAATTGGAGCCTGCAACGTTCAGTAAATTCCTATCACATCGTTCAATGGTGTAAATTACCTCTGGGAAATCCACACAAAATGCATTCATATTCAACCCGTACAAGAAACTGGCAAAGTTCTCACTGAACCGAGCCAAACTCTCATGCATCAACTGCATATGCATAAAATTGGCCTCCAAATCGGCCATTGAATCCGACAGCTCTGCAAAAGCAGGCTCAAATGCCTCCAAGGGCGTATCTGATGCTCCTGTTACACTTGACTTGCCAGATTCGCGTAGAGAGGAGCGGGAGGATGGGCGTAGAGGAGTTGTTGGGCGTGAAATGGGTCTGCGGGTGCCAGATGTAGATCGCTTCACGCTGCTTTCGGCTTGGGGGGTGGTAGAGGACGACATGGAGGAGAATTTGCGGCGATGATGGCTGAGCTGTATCCGGATCGTACGAAATTAGTTGTTGATTCCACGCGACGCGAGCCCAAGGCAATTTCAACCCCGCGATGCCCACGTGAGGAGATGATAATGTACTGCATGCAGTCAATTGTGCAGATAAGCGTACTCCGTACAAAAGACGCACAAAATGATGACGAACTTATGAAAGCTTCAAAATATCAAGAGACAGGCGCAAATTGGCTATGGGTACAGAACGGTAAACTCGGGAATTGAAATCAATGACTTGATAATAGTAGCACAATAATCGGGACACGATTACATGCTATTGCCAATACCACCCCCATGTCCTACGCATCTTGCCCATTCCTAGAAACCCCTTGATACCCTTTGCAGGATCAAATCATATTCACCTCAAAGGGACTAAGCTAAAAGCTTACAAAACCCCCACCGCGACTACCTATACTTCTACAACCTCGACTGCCCTTTGTTGTCCATGACAAGATTAACGACCCTTCGCACTTTCAGTTCCAATATCAGCAACCAATATATCTTATTGCGTTCGAACGGAGCTGTTTCCCGGAACCCCTCGACTGTTCATCTCCACCAAATCCAACCCTCTTTCCATTCTTCTACAACCTCTCCTCAAAACTACGCGCACCGAGAAACCCGATTCTCACAACCCTCGAGCTCACGCACTCGTTCTTTTGCAACAAGCCGCTGCCTATCCAATTTGCGAAAGCCGAGTCAACGGGTTTTCAAAACACCGAGCACCGCAGAGCGCATTACTCACCAATCAACATATACCCCTCCTAAGCCTTTACGAAGCAGCGCCGGTATTTGGACTATTGTTATTGTCGCTTCTGTAGTTGCGGCTTTCTACGCGATTTCCTCGAGTGACGTTGAAAGCCCAACAAATCCGAAGCAGCAGCAGGTATCAGAGGGCCTCAAGTTCTTATTGGAGTCAGAAGGATTCGAAAACTTCGATATGGCGGACGCATCTCTTCCGGGAAGAGTGAGCAACTTGACACCGGAACAAGAGGATAAATTGAAGGAATTTTGGGTTGCAACTCTGCAAGTCTTCGGTGTGATGGATCAGAATGAACATGCGGATCCTGCTCCATCCATCAAAGCGCGATCCGATACAGCCTCGTTGAAGAAGCCCAAGAAGAAGAGATTTGGTATGCTGCGGAGGAACCATGACGGTGATGCGGACTCGATAGCTTCTACGGATTCCAGCCCAAAGACCCCCATAGTCTCTGCAGATGACGACAAGTACGGGCAGACAAAAGAGTTCCATGAGGCGATAGCAAGTCTGTCTCCAGAGTCACTCAGAGCAGCATTCTGGAGCATGGTGAAGCATGACCACCCTGATGCGCTCCTTTTGCGGTTCTTGCGGGCTCGGAAGTGGGATGTGGAGAAGGCATTGGTCATGATGATTTCTACCATGCGATGGAGAGCATCAGATCAACACGTTGATGACGATATTATGAAGAACGGCGAGCTTGGATCGCTCGAAGATGCGAATGGGAATGATCCGATCAAACAAAAGTTGGGGGAAGGTTTCGTGGCTCAGATGCGGTTAGGGAAGAGTTTCCTGCATGGGCTTGATAAAGGGGGGAGACCCATGTGCTTTGTACGGGTTCGCCTACATAAACAAGGCGAACAGAGTGAGGAGAGTCTTGAGAGGTACACAGTTTTCACTATAGAAACCGCAAGGATGTTACTAGCACCTCCTGCCGATACTGCTGTAAGTCATTCTGAAATTCGCAAGGATCCAGCTGACGATCGTAGTGTGTTGTTTTTGATATGACTGGATTTTCAATGGCCAACATGGTAATTAACTCCCATTGAGTATCAGGCAGAAGTTTGCTCACACTTACTAGGATTATGCCCCTGTCAAATTCATGATCAAGTGCTTTGAAGCAAACTATCCGGAAAGCTTGGGAGTAGTATTAGTCCACAAGGCTCCCTGGATTTTTCAAGGTCGGTCTATTCCCTTCCAACCTGCAATATACCCTCTAACATAATCCAGGAATTTGGAAGATCATCAAAGGCTGGCTAGACCCCGTAGTAGCCAGTAAAATCCAATTTACAAACAACAACCAAGAAATGGAAGAATTCGTTCCCAAGGAACACATAATCAAGGAGCTCGGTGGGACAGAGGACTGGGCTTACAATTACATTGAGCCCGTACCAGGCGAGAACGACAAAATGAAGGATACAGCTACTCGCGACAAGCTTCTCCTTGAAAGAGAAGATGCTGTTAAAGCCTATGAAAAGGAAACGCTCGAGTGGATCCACTCGAAAGAGACAGATGCTACCAGTCTCAAGCAAAAAAGACATGATTTGGCGGCAACGCTAAGGGATGGTTATTGGGTTCTGGATCCGTATGTAAGAGCGAGGTCGTACTATGATCGCTCGGGCTTGATTGGTGAGGGGGGAGTAGCGCACTTCTATCCTTCGAAAGTAACAGAAGCCCCGGCTGCAGCTGCAAATGGATCTGCATCGGTGGAAACTTCAGCGGCAGACTTGGACTAGATTCTAATGAGAATACAAAAAAAAGAGGATTGGGGTCTTTGTATTATATAATGCATAGGTGATGACTTGCAGGCGTTGGGCAATGGTGGGCAGACTGCATACATGGGAGACCTTTGCCAGACTCGTTGCATTGGAGAAAGATTGTATACATTAAGAACGCAGCATCCACATGGATTGTTCATTCGACTTCCGCTCTGCATAAACTACATTCGAATCCTTTCATGCCTCATCAAATCATGCTATCCTCAATCCCACCTACATCTTCGACTTGATATCCTCCAACAGCGCCTTCAATCCATCCATATCCGTCTTCTGCTGTGGCCACGCAATCCCCAACCCCTCTTTCTCATTCGGCTTCGGAATCATATGGAAATGCACCTACAGCCCAATTAGCCCAATCCCTCCAATCCCATCATATAATATAAACCCCATCTACTCTGCTCTTCTCTTCTCTAGCCATACCATGCATGTAGTTATGTATTTTGTTCTTCCATGAACAAAGAGCCTTTCGTGCAACCTAAAAAGAAAGAAAGAAAGAAAGGGAAAGGGGAACCTGGACTTACATGATCAACCTCCTGATGCGCAACCCGGCCATTATTCTGCAACACGTTGTAATCCTCCGCCCCAGTCGCGATAACCAGCTTCTTGACCACGGGCAACAGGGCGGCGAGCGAGTCGTCGGGGATGTCGGTTAGTTTCGCGCCGTGGTGTTTGGGTATTACTAACTGTGGTGATACGTTTCGTGTTAGCATTGCTTTTCTCTTTTCTCCCCTCTTCTCGTTATGTTATGTTATGTTCTCGCGTGCTGGGGTGATATGGGATGGGATGGGATGGGGTGGATAGGGTAGAAGGTTGGGTAGGGAAGGGTGTAGGAGGACGGGGAATGGAATTGAAAGGATGGTGGCGTGACGTACGGCATGGCCTTTTGAGAGAGGGTTGATGTCTAGGAATGCGAATACTTTGTCTGATTCGAAGAGCTTGAAGGAGGGGATGTCGCCTTGGTGGTTTGTTATCTACGTAGCTGTGTTTGGGACGTGATGGGGGAAGAGCTGATGGAGGCAGAGGTGGAGCTGGTGCTTACCTTTGACGATTTTGCAGAAGATGCAGGCTGCCGAGCTTGCCATGGTTGAAATTGAGGGTTTGCGATCTGGGGATGTGGTAGCTTGACGGGAGGTGGTTGTTTGCGGGGTGAGCTTGAGGTTGGATGGCGGGGTCGTCGGGAGGAAGCTCCAAGAAAGGAGACGCTGGACACGTGATGGATTGTTCTCTGCTTTTGCTTGAGGTTATTCTCTTGTCGCTTTTATATAGAATAAACTTGTAATTTTCTTTTCTTTCACGGAAAGTCTCTCAATGTTCCACCTCTGGTAGTTGTTCAAATGATGGTCTGAAGCCTGCAAAACATTATATACACGCTCTAAAAGAGCTCAATCGATGCGAGCAACCCATTAGTATCTCAAAAAACAATATGGATCCAGAGCATATGCTCCCAAATTCTTCATCACATCCAAAAATCACCGTAATTAAATAAAATGGGGCCGCAAGAGTTGAAACAAACAAGACATCCAAGAAGTCGGGACTGACTGGGGTATTTTCGGTGTGTTGCGAGAGGGGGTATATAAACTGAAATAAGCAGAAATTGTTCCTGGAGTGGGACAAGCTATCTCAGAATTCATTTCTTGCCTTTTACCAGAGATGACCGTGGCTCATGCCCATAATACTCCATTCTCCCAATCTTTGAAACACACCTCTGTCTAGCAGAAAATTCTCTTTTTGCCATTTTTTTTTTTATCTTATTTCAACTTTTCCATGAAAGCTTTTTTTTGCCCAATCCTCCAAGATTCATCAAGCGAGAGGACAAAATAAGCGAGCTTTCAGATAACTGAACCCTAGGTATCTTTAAGGCCAAGTAGCTGGGTCAGCTACCTAAACTTTTGCTATACACGAGGCTGAAATCCCCAACCTGCCAAATACAATCAAGCCAATCATCATTTGAGGCAGCCGGAGCTGGGCGACTGTTCCAAGTCGCACCTTCCAAAGTTCGTTCCAGCATCAATCAGAATCAGATAACTTTAGCGAGCTAGGCATCACAGGAACATCAAGCTCAAGCCCAACTCGACTGCCTTGCACAGCAACAAACATCAAAAAGACCAGGAACTTCTAAAACCCCATTCCAGAATAGCATCTAAACCTCCAAAGATCATACCAATTTCACAAAAAGAGACATCCATCCATCTTAGCTTCAGCAAGCCATCAAAATGTCCAGCTTCCGCAGCACGCCACTCTTTGGCGGGGCTCTTATCGTCGACCTCCCCTCAACCTTCGCCGACGTCAGGTATATATCCCCCCACGACCCCGTGCCCAAAGCAAAATACCAACTAACTCCAACCAGCACCATCCGCCAAGTCCCCGACCACCAAGAAGTCTACCTGGACAAGGACGGCTTCACAAGCATCATCTTCGACATCACGGAGCGCGTGGGCGCCGCCGGAAGCGGGCCCGCCGTCGATGGCGCTGCGCTCACGACTCACCTGGAAGATATCGTCGATTCGGACGTCGATACCGTGAAAGTGTGGAACACATCTAACACGCAGTTCTCCAAGCTCCCGTTCGTCCTCTCCCTCCCCCATCTCTCATATCCTATCGTATCTATCTGTACGCGCGCGCAAGCAAGCAAGCAAGGCTAATCACGTGAATTATACATATACAGAGAAGGCATACCAGCCTACACGCTCATCGCGACGCAAACGCCGCCGGCGCGCCGGACTCCAAGAGCCCAGATTTCACGGCCATTGTGCTGACGCTGATCCGGTTGGAGAGGGAGAGTACGGATATCTTGATCACGATTAACGTGCCGCATATCAAGGGCGAGTACACGGAGGAGGAGGTCGATATGCAGATGGGGAAGCAGGGGAAGCTGATTGAGAGTTCGGTGGAGATTGCGGCGAGGATTTGGGAGACGTTTAAGATTAAGGATTGGGGGCTTTTTAAT
>QGMG01000283.1:0-37751 GCA_007825325.1 Lachnellula cervina | reverse complement strand
AATAATAATATTTAATAATAATATATTTAGTAGCGCGCGCGCGTAGTGTATATTGCATCGACCTATTAGCTAGAAGCTGCTTTTAACACCTTAATTGCGGCGCAACATTAAAAAGACCCTAGCAATAATAATATTAATGCCCTTAATAAATGCCTTAAATAGCAAATCACTAATTTGAATAGGAGCATTTGCTATATGCCTTTTAACCTCTTAATTATAAAGCTATTTGTATTTGTGAATAGCTTATTTGCAAATAATAAGGACCTCAGCTTGCAAATTAGCTATAAAATTATTATTGCAAATAAAGAGGCTAGTGAGAATGATTTTACAATTAATAATAACCTAATTTATTAGAGCTCCACTAAGAGTAAACGCATTACTAGAAGCGTTTTAGTGTCTAAGATTTATAGAATAGTAGGAGGCATTAATATATTATTTGTTATTAGAATAACAATTAATTAAATACTTAAAGAATTGAGTATTCTAGAAATCCTTATAATCCTTTATACTAACTTGTTTTCCCTATATAAATGCCTAGTTAAGCTTAGCACTATAAAGGAAAAGAGGCTAATAATTAATATTATAGCGATTTAGCAATTCTATAAATGTAGAGAAATCCTAGAAATCCATTAGATTAATAGTAATAATAACTCTACTAATGCAATAATAAAATCTAAATGCAATAATGCTCTTAAGACCTTTATTAAGACAAATCAGCTAATAATACATATTAATAGATAGGTGGAAAGGCCTACAACTAAGGAAGCATGCTAAAACCTTTTATTATAGTCCCTTTATAATTTTTATACTGTTTTTGCAATGCATTTAAGTACCTCTTCTATTCCTTCTTATTAGTTTCCTTATCTGTTTTAAATATAATCGCAATGTTTTAATTGGCTAATTTGATCTTAGCCCTACTAATTTGCAATGCTACCTTATATATTCATTTGAGCCGCAAATTTTTGATTTGAATGATTTATTAATTCTTATATCTGCTAGCATAGCGAGATCTATATTGCAATAGCAATAATAGGTAAGGAGGATAAGGCTATTAATATAGCATTTAATTATACTGCGTCACCTCAAAATAAAAGGTTGCTAGTATTGCAATAATGATATAGCATTTGGGGGTAAGGGCTAAGAGACACTATAGTTATATGACTTAGCGCGTAATAACTAAGTAGGAAGGTCAAAACCTTCCTCTCACCCTTTATAGCTACAATGAGAATAATGCATTAATAATACACTAGAACAACCCCTTATTATCATCTATTCGAATAGAAGTGATCACCTTGTGATACTAACACTACCTAAACCACCCTAAACTTGCTCACGAATATTCTATTGGAGACTTTGAAAAACGAGATAAGTGCCCATCCTTCTAAAATTTCCCCGAGTCTAAGCTAACAGGTAGGTGGTAATTACACCACTATGGTTATGGCACTGGACGTCGAATCTGTCCCGGAATGCACCTTGCAGAGCGCAATATGTGGCGTATTGCCGCCAAGCTTCTGTGGGCGTTTGATATCTCAGAGCCTGTTGATTCTAAAACAGGGAAGGTGACATCTTTAGATGTGAACGCATACAATTCCGCAGTCTTGTTATGCCCACTACCTTTCAACGTTGACGTGGTGCCGAGGAGCAAGGAGCATCTTGCTTGCATTGAGCGAGAATTGGAAAGTGCTGAGAATTTCATGGCACAATGGGAGTGAATATAGCCAAGAAGATTTGTTTGTCTCGATATATAAATTATAGAATCATACTTCGGTTTCGGTCTACTTATTGCCTAGCTCAAGGTAATCCTTGTATGGGACATGTAGCAAACAAGGTCAAGAATGTAAGAATATTAGAACCAGACTGATCTCAAGCTTTTCTCAGATCCTGGGAAGGTCTTGTCTATACCAAACCTACTACGCTAAACCAGGTGGCAGTGCACATGTAAAGCCAAGAAAATAGAGCCTTGGGCAATCACCCTAGTAGCCCGGGGGCTGAATGCGGACCGCTTTAAGGCTTGTGAGCCGGTCTGGACTCAATCTGGCAAGTCTCCGAAGCATGAGGCTCAAGTCCTATAAGGCAAATTTGGTATTGATATCATTGGTTCTAAATTAATAAACTTCGTCTTTCCAGTGATACGAATTCGAATAAGCATCACGTGAAAGGAAATTTAGACTGCTAAACATATATGCAGCACTTATAAAGTGGTAATAATAGTGGATATATAGACAGCTAGTTTTCAAAGCAGAATATTAACACCATTCTACCTCTCCAAAAAAACTAGAACTACCTATTTGAAGGTTTTAATCACCAAATGTCCATCAAAAGACTGTGCTTGACGCAGCACGAGCTCTGTAGTAAGCGGTTTAAGATCCTCAAGGAGCTTTGGAAGCGGGCCAGATGATTGGAAATCCTTGAAAGCTTCTGTACTTTTGGTTCTAGCAGCAACTCCCAAGTCAGCTTTATGGGTTGCAGAAATATATTTCTCCAGATCAGTGTCACGTACCGTAACCACAATGTCGCCATTGTAGGAACCCTCACTTCTTTAAGAACAAGCGCACTCTGAACCGGTCCAGTCGCGCCTTGTGTCCTTTTCAACTCATCCGCAAAGGCAGCTAATTTCCGCAGCACCCCCTCGCGGTCTTCCGGCTTGGAATAAAATTGAAACGCAGCCTGATGACTCGTCTTCGAATCTCTCTCTGGGTCATCTGCACGCTTCACCCAGCCACCCACCTCATCATAATGATGCAGATCGTAATCCGGACTGTCGAGTCCCTGCTGCGTAGCTAGCAGCTCATCTTTATCAATCAGTTTACCCTGCTCCTTGAAAACATCTGTCTCGAAATGGCCTATGAAGAACCCGACGGGGTGCGTGTATCCCTCTAATCCCATAATTGTGTCCTCGTCGCCGTCGAGAGAGTAGCCCCAGTAATAGGAGTCTCCCATTTTCTCTCCAGCAGATACATCGACGAGACTCGTGATGCGTTGCCGCCACTATTGTTATTGGAGTTAGCTTTTGCAATAATAGAACTCTTCTATAGCTTTTGAACCTCAACTTAGTGGCACCAGCATCCAGAGAATCTTAGTCCCCAAGCTAGTATATGGAAACAACTTACAATAGGAAGCGCCCCCTTCCTCGACGTAACACGCGCCACAACGTAAAAGTTTGGAGAAGACATCACTACGTCAATATTCGATTTTCTCGGGCGGAAATAGGGTGGAAATACGAACGGCTTTTCTAATGCACTTCTCAGACGAGTCCTTTTACGTCCATATATAACAAGTGGAATTTTTATCGGACTAACCGACCTGAACTCACCTCCCGTCGGCAGAATTTCGTCGAGTTGGTAATAGCTTTAGCTGTGCTGACCAACCAGCATGATGTTGATCCTTCTGTCTCCAGGGTTGTACTCGGAAGAATTGAATACGATAATCATTGTTTTGTTTTAGGGTCCCGTCTTGAATGCTAATCATCCGATGTCGAGGCTGCTTGGTACGGGTCGTTTGCGGAGCATTTACCCCGCCCCCGCATCGGATATTATGGCAAGCGAGAAAACCCCTGAGCTAGACGACAAGCTAGTCACATGTTGCATTTGCTAATTCCTTATGCGTAACTCGTGACCTTTTCTACTGGGCTTAACTAGGGATATTTCGCCTGCAACTACGTCGAGAAGTGTCCCCAGGGGAAAAAATGCTTATAGTGACCTAGCTAAGAAGAACGTGAGCCTGGAATATGTTTAAAGACGGCGATTTTGTGCACCTCTAGCGCTCTAATTATAAGTCTTGGATTACTTCGCAAAGCACGCTTCAGATTATAGTTTTTTTTTAGTTTCTTAAGTTGTAAATACTCTACTTATGATACTATGCCATTGTGTTTCATTTTCTTATTACTAGCCTGGTCTGAGTCTTTTTTTTGGGATCCATACTCTTTTTAGTAGCTAAGCACTATGTAGAGGTCGTCTAATTTACAGTTCAAACTTTGCCTGGTCTGAGTCAACAAACATATAATTCTTCTTGAGACTTTTTGTTTATTTATTAATAGGACGTAGTGAAGGTATGCTAGCAAATGCTTAATAATAGGCGTATCTGCAGGGCGCTTTACTTTCAGTGTTATAGAATCAGGATAGTAGATCTATACTCTCCTACAAGGCATTTATTGATCAATCTTACTCGCACTAATAGTATAACTAAACATTGCTTTCTGGTCTTATTGACCGGGTAGCAGAAGCAAAATTCTATGAGATTATATAGTACGTCCGTATCTTATCCTGCAATTAAATTAATGCTAAGCAAATCAATCACTATATTAATATAACTATGATTATAGGGTTTATTTAGTTGGTATATTTTAAGGCTATCTCTAAAGTTTTTGTTTCTAATGTAATTGTTAAAAACTTAAGGCCATCCATCAGATTGATGTTTTAACTCATCTGTCTGTGATATATTCGAGAGCCTAGCCTGCTCGAGTTTCTCAACTCTCCACTAATACCCCGACTGCTTAGCTCTCAACAGGCACTATAGCCACCATCAACTGTCCAATGCGCTTTGAAAAAGTTAGATCTTCAACAAGCCAACAGATTTACATCTTAGCGTGGGACATACCTCCAGTAACAAAGGAAGCATCATCACTAAGCAAAAAACACAACACTTTGGCAACTTCAGCTGGTTTGCCCATGCGACCAAGACACGTCGCTTCGCTAGTTACGTCTGCGTCAAACCCACCGCTGCTGGCACGTTCTCGAAGAAGTGGGGTATCAATCGGTCCTCTACAAAATACCTTCGTCAGTAACTTTAAGCCTTGATTATGACTTCATCTGCACTCACGGGAGTAGGGCATTAATTCGGATTCCCTCTTTACCAAACTCGCCTGCGGCTGACGCGCTTAACCCAATCACCCCGAATTTGCTCGTGGAGTAGGCCGCACTATATGGGAAACCTCGCAGGCCAGAGGTGCTAGAGACGTTCACAATAGCCCCTCCTGGACGTGGGAGATGAGGTAGCTGCGCTCTCATACTGTGCATGATGCCATTCAGGTTGATGCTTATCGTTCTGTCCCACTCTTCTTTTTTCTATTGCTCCAACGGTAAGTCTTCAACCATACCTTTACTCTACTCAAACAGAGAGCTCGACTTACAATCGTCTGACAAGTCGTGTCTCCATCCCCTGCAGCAATGCCTGCAACATTGGCTGCGCCATCCAGACGCCCGAATACACTTATCGTGTCTGCGATCCATTTGTCCACTTGATCTGGATTGCTCACATCCACGCGAGTGCATTCTATTTGCGCTCCGGAAGCCTCACCTGGAATTATCAGCATGATTCAAAAGCATGCTCTCTTTTTGGTTGGAACTGTAGAATCATACATAACTTCTTCGTCTGTTCCAAACCATCTGGATTTACATCGCTGATAGCAATACCGCGAGCACCTAATTTAGCCAGCCGTAAAACAACAGCTTGCCCAATTCCAGACGCGGCGCCCGTCACGGAGTAGACTCTGCCTTTCATGTTTGATGAGATAGGAAATATATGGATCGAGGTAGTCTTAGTGGATTGTTGGATTGTTCCTAAATTTGAGAAGAGGTATAATTTATGAAATTGACTTTTGCACGGCTGAAAAGCACAGGCAAAATAAATGGCTTGATAAACAGTAAGCTTGCCAAGGATGGTAAGCAAAGGTTTTCCATTGTCGGCTCTGGAACGAACCGTAACTTACATACGGCTCCCGCGATTTAAATAACCCGCAATGCAAATATACGGACTATTTTCGGATAGTCCCTGCCTTCAGCTTCAGCCATGCGGAATGAAAGAGATCTAACCATCATTCGCTATCCTCGTGACATTCATCTTCGTATGAAACGAGCACTGCGTGTTTAAAGGAATAGGTGTAGTGATACGGAGCGTGCAAAACAGTTAAGATCTGCGAGTGCAGTCATGATTCAATTCAGTTAAAACTTGGTCTACTCCGTATCAACGAGGCATTTCTCTCCAATTGGAAACCTTTTAGAGTTGTTTATTGTTTACATGGACTTAGGAGCAGGTTTCTCCGCTTGGTAAAATTTGGGTTGAAATTCGGAAATAAGAGTTCTTGATAGAAGTAAAAGTATTCAGGAGAGATACATGCGGTTGTTTAGATATTGACCATGTAAGAACTGAGCTTCTATAAACATGTTCTAAAACACAAGCTTGGTGCCTTTCTCCTAGGCGACTTCTTCAGATTTCGAATTGGAATTTTCATCAGATCGATATTCGTCCATTCTTACCACAACCTTGTCGCCGAATTTATTATTTATATCTATAACTGTGTGATTAGACCTAGCCTAGCAAGTATAATGGAATTTTTGATGGGTCTTCTTACCTTCGAGACTTAATCCTTTTGTCTCCGGGAATGTTAGGACTATGAGAACTGTACAGACAGCCGTCATGCAGATGAACACGAGATAATACTTCCACCCGATGGAGTCGAAAGCTTGGGCTGCAGGACTGTTATAGGCGATGCCGAAGAGGAAATAAGATCCAAGACCAAATGTCACACCTTTACTCCTTAAATGAGTTGGCCAGATCTCTGCGTTGTAAACATAAACCACACTGTCGACTGAAAAGCTGTAAAAGACAATGAAGATAAAGTAGAAGGCCACGCTTGCATTGATGCCAGCCTTGTTGTCCGAGTTGAGGTAGAACCTTTGTAGGGCACATTGAATGGACAAAGCTATCACGAGCAGGACTCCACCAATACCAAGAAGTTTCACCCGCCCCACGCGGTCAGAAATCAGAGAGTTTGTAGAGGCACCAATTGCAGCGACTGTCACCCAGACAATGGAAAGGCCAAGCTGCAGCGTAGCGTCGAAGTTCAGGGCACCGAATAGGATTGGCATAAGGTTAAAGATGACCAGCAAGCCGCTAGATTGCACCATTGCAAAGGCCAAGATAGAGCAATACGCTCGTTTCCGAAGATGTGCGTTGCTGAGTATGTACCAATAACTGTGAGGGAGGTCTTTTTCAGCTTCAACCTGTGCCACGATTTGAACCATCTCTGCACGAGCTAGACTTGAAGATGGATCGGACTTGGTGCGGTGAAGTCGTTCCAGGATGGCTGAGGCTTCCTCGACTCTCCCTTGTTCCACGAACCATCTAGGGGATTCAGGGATGAAAAAGATTGAGACAGCGCAAACGATAGAAAAGAATGTCAGCATTATGAACTGGAGACGCCATTGGATATCCGATTTGACGAAGTTGAACCCCAAGGCGGCAATTGAACACACAATGTATCCAACGACCAGCCATGTTGCGTGCATTCCCACCAGAAGACCACGGGTATGAGCCGGCGCAATCTCACTCATGTAAACCGGTGTGTTGGACATGATCAATCCTCCTGAAATCCCTGCGATGCCACGGGAAGCAATGAACATGGCAGGATTTACACTTGCAGCACTGAGAACGCCAGATATCATCATCAAAATGGCGGCTACTTCTGCACAGACGCGACGGCCGAACTTGGTAGAGATGTAGCTTTGTAGTATGGTACCTAAGAACCCACCACCAAAGAAGCTGTCTTGTTTTAGATAAGGAGGCCTAAGAGTTCGACGGTGCCTTACATTGCATTGATCCCGTCAATGATTGAATTGGCATTCGGTCCACTTAGAAACTTCTTGATGAATGTTTCTTGAGCAAAACATCCTGCCGCTGAGTTGTTTCCATAGCCAAAAAGGAAGCTCGATATTGCAGATACAAGGATAATCTGGGGACAATGTCAGGCCATTTCAGTCCTGTGGATCTCGCGGGGTAAAGAACGTACCATAAAATTAAGGAGACTGGGGAACCTGGAGTAGCGTGGAATCACTGGAGCAATATCATGCGCTGTATCCTCGACCATCTGGGCCTCAGGCTCTATCTCGGACATCTTCATCTTTGCAGTTGAGTAAGATGTCTATTGATGATTATAGATAAGTGACGAAAGTAAGTGAGAAAATAATAATCGCGTCTACAAAAGCGGTATACTGCTGTTCTTTATACCTCCTAGGGAAGCGGGCACGACTATAATTGGGCAGCCAGACTAAGACTCATTATTGACACTAAGGGTCTAAATCTCAGGTATAATTCCAAGAGCTTATTTTGATTTTCAGTGGTTCTATTTATTTATATCTATGCCTCCATTTTCGACTGCTTTAAAGTACTCGTTTTTAAAAACATATTTCTTATAGCTTTTTCTTTTCAAGTCCCAATGACATTTTATCCAGTGAAGCAGCATATTCTTTAATGCTAGATATTAGACATTGGTGTAACAAACAAAGATTTGTAAACTTCAAGCATCTCGGGTCAATTACGATTTCGGATATACTTGACGTTGCCGAATGATCTTCGTCCCTTTTTGTCCCCACCCATCACGGACGAATTTCAAACTATTTGTTCCGTGGGGTAGAGGAACTTTTGCATAAGCTGGTAATGGTAACGTCATGCAGGTACTTTTTTTTTTAAATCAACAGAATTTGTTCACTTCCTTTTAAACGCCAGATGAACGGTTAAACACAGGTCGAAAACATTCTTCTATCACACAACATTCAAGATGTCTATCCCTGTGATTGTCTTATGCGCTGGTGTAGCATTTCTGGTCTACCGCATGAGCCAGGTGAGCTTATTCTTATACAAAAAAGCTATTCTTTCTCTATGGGAGCCAAGAGCATAGGAGCTGTCTCGTTCATATCTCCTATAGTGTTTTACGGCTTAATGTGCTAGGTAGCGTGGGACATCAAAAGTCAATAACGCCTAAAACACTACAAGATATATATGCTCCCGAAACAGCTCTAGGCTCCTTAGCTCTATCACAAAACCTAGCTTTTTACTATGCTAATACGTCGGTTAGATGGGAAAGCGAAGGCCGGGTATGCCACCAGGGCCTCCCACTATACCCTTTCTGGGAAACGCCTTACAAATACCGGCTGTGGGCTTCTACAAAAAGTAAGCACCAGCAACATTTGAAAGGAGAATATTTCTAACAGGCGAGTAGGATGAAAGAATGGTCTGGGGTATATGGAAAGATATACTCGTTGACTGTTGGATCTACGAATATCATTGTTTTATGCGACCGGAAAGCCGTCCGGGACTTAATCGATAAAAAGTCAGCAATCTATTCAGACAGGCCTGCCGATTACGTTGGAGGGTTACTCACCGGGGGTGATCACACTCTTATCGATGATTACAATGGCATATGGCGAGAGAAGCGCAAGCAAATGGCTCTACACTTTTCCCCCAAAAAATGCGATGAAAAGCATTCCATCATCCAAGAGGCAGAGGCAAAATGTTTGTTATTGGGCTTTCTTGAAGATCCTGATCACTTCTTGGAACATGTTAAACGTACCACTGCATCCATTGCCAGCATTATCACCTACGGTAAGCGCGCTCCTACAATCGACCATCAATATGCGACGCAAGTATTCGACATCATGCAAGAATGGACCTCTGCCATGGGCCCCGGAGCCAATCCCCCGGTTGACGTTTTCACCTGGTTGAAGCTCTGGCCAACATTTCTTGCACCATGGAAGCAACGAGCTTACAGAGTCAATGCCAAGATGGACGAGACGTGGAGTCGGACTCTGAATGATGTGCGGAAGAGACGTGCGAATGGTGAAACGCGTGATTGTATGGCAGACTCAATACTGGATGAGGTTGAGAAGAATCCTGATTACATTCTGGGCGAGCATTCGATCCAAAATTTGCTCGGCGAGATGATTGAAGGCGGTGCGGATACAACAACTGCACAGCTCTCGACCTTTCTCGTGGCAATGGTAACCTATCCTCGTGTGATGGAAAAAGCGCAAGCTATGATCGACGAGAAAATCGGCTCTGAACGTTCGCCGACTTGGAAGGACTTTGACAGTCTTCCATATATCAATGCCATAGTGAAGGAAGGATTGAGATGGAGACCTGTCACCAGTGTCGGATTTGCACACAAGATCCGAGAAGGTAAATTGCTTGGAGGATACCTGGCATATGAAAGAGGTTAATGGTATATAGATGATACCTACGAAGGCATGCTTATCCCAAAAGATTCAACAGTCTTTGTTGCTGTTTGGTGAGTTAGATTTTGATATCAATAACTGGCCACACAACTAAACGAGCACAGGGCATTGAACCACGAAGAGGATCATTTTGATAATGAGGATCAGTATTGGCCAGAGCGTTATGATGGGTTTTCTGAACTAGCCAATTCTTACTCCGGAAGCGGAGACTATGAAGGAAGAGGTAAGAAGTATCCTAGGATGAATTATGTTTTCGAAAAGCGGCTAAATCTTTGTAGATCACTACACCTACGGCGCAGGCCGTCGAATCTGCCCTGGCATCCATCTTGCAGAACGTAACCAGTGGCGTTCTATCGCCAAGATTCTCTGGGGGTTCAAAATCTCTAGAGCGACGGATCCTGTCACAGGACAAGAGATCCCCATTGACGTTAATGCGTATAAAGAAGGGTTAGCACAAGCGCCGTTACCATTCAAAGTTCGCCTAGAGCCCCGTAGCGCAGCTCATGCTAATACCATTCGGCGTGAATGGAAAGAGGCAAAGAGTGTTTTGGACAAATATGACTAAAGTGTATTTAATCGTTTAAGAAAGAGTTACAACGGAACATTCTTCAACTGCTGTAACTTGTTGCGTTAGAATGACTTCTATATTTCTCTCGGACAAAGTGACTTGTATACCAAAGAACGAAACCTCGTGGGAAACCTGAGCTTGGAAAGTTGTTTATATAGTGAAAATACCCCATGGCCAGCTTTAGTAATGGTTAATGGCACCCAGCTTCACATGAAATTCTATTCTTTGGTAGACAAAACTTTGGTAGCTCAAAACCCTCCCTATACACAGCGACTTTGTAGGTTGCTTGCTTTCAAGGCAAGCCTAGTTTAAAAAGGCAAATATAAGGCAAGTTCAGCTCATAAAAAGTAACGACAGACAGTCTCTCTATTTCAATGTAGAATGATATTATCAGCTTCATAATATCTAAGTAGCTACAAAACTTGTAAATAAATATAGAATTTGACATGATATGCTTGATGTAACACCTCGACCTACTCCATTTGGGTTATTTCGAAAGTTCTATTATCCACTCCTTAGAATTCCACCATATCCATGAACTTTGGGCAAAAAAATAGTCTGCACGTGCACAGAAATCTTATGATGCTATTCTGAACAAATATTTATTTCGTGTTCTGTGTAAAGGGAACGCTTTACAGAGTCGCTCCAAGCTACTTTCAAGGTGCAACCCCCAAGGTCATGCCCCCATCCACAGCCAAGACCTGTCCCGTCATCCACTGAGACGGTGGAAGGCAGAGGAACAAAACGACCCCGGCGATATCACCAGCAGTTCCAATCCTCGGCCACGGCGTCGACTTCTCCATCAAAGAAAATATATCCTTGTTCTCAATATTCTGTCGCGCCATACCAGTAGCCACCACCCCAGGAGATACACAGTTGATATTAATGGAGTCCTTTGCGTGGTCCATCGCCCCGGCCCGCGTCATATGGTTGACTGATGCTTTAGTCGCCGAGTACGCCACCTCTCCCGGGAAAGCGATACCGGCAGCACAAGACGAAATGTTCACAATCCGCCCTCGACTTCCCCAAGCGGTATCTACCTCTTGCTTTAAGAATTGTCGGATTGCGAGACGCGAGATCCTAGCTGTTCCGAGGGTGTTAACCGCTGCCATCTTCCCCCAAAGCACGTCGTCCTCATCGACGAAATCACGGAACGGCTCCCAGTACCCAGCACAATTCACGACGATATCCACACGCCCAAATTTCTACAACTGCCATTAGCAAATCTATCACACGACTAGTTAAAGGGTTATATGGTTTTTTTCTTTACTGATATCGCCGTACCAAAGGCACTTTCACACTGACCAGCATCCGAGATGTCGACCTTCTGGAAAATCGCCTCGCCACCATTCTTGATAACTAGATCGGCTGTAGCTATTTCCCTGTCGGTTTCATAACCAGAAGGGTTGGCCTCTGCTCTCAAGTCGCAGCTAACGATTTTGGCACCGTTTTCTGCGAGCGCGATACAGATGGCACGGCCCATTCCGGAGGACGCACCAGTTACGAGGGCCACCTTGTTTTTCAATGACATGATGACGAGAGTGTTGGGAGCTGCTGATTGTGGTAATTAATGGGAATAAACACAATCTGGTTATGTCTTGCTTATACTCTTGCTTTGGATTTATTTAAAAAAGGTTACCCCGTCCGTTAGCGTTGAGATGGGGAAACTACCCCTGCCCACGGAGTGATTTCGGAGGATATGTTCTGGGGTCCTGGGGTCTATCCGGGGTTGACTACCTTAGCTTCTCCCCTTTTCGCTTCGCTTATTACTGTAAGCGGAATAGTGTAGGTATGAACTATAATCCCCAAATCACAAGAGCTTTCAATATCAGGCCCTCTCATCGAACCCATGCTGCCATCCACAGTGATCAGAAGCCAGAGTTGACACATTTAATGTGCACGTAGAATATTGCCTCCCTCTATTATTGATACCAAGAATGACGCTACTATGAAGACTTTCCAGTCCGAAAATAAAGCGAGCGCATCATGTCCGAAAATACAGCGTGATGTAACCCGCTTCTGCTGGAGTGCATGATGCCCGGATTTACTTGACCTGATAGGCTAACTTTATATGCAAGATAATACTTTAATTCTATCGATTTGCACTAGACTTTGCTTTTAAGTTTAGGGGTCTTTCAAATAAGGAGAGTTCTAGAGGGACGACGCAGCCAGGCCTTTGCTTGATAATTATAGCGATATGATAATAAGAATCTACCCCTAAATTTTATATAATAGTTTGAATTCAAAAGGCTACCCGAAATACTAGCAAGAAGTATGGATCTATTATGGCTTGTAGGATGAGAGACTAGAACGGATGGTGAGCTACTACAAGTAATTTAGTGCACGGCATAGAATAATTAGATATTACTTTCCACTCAGACTAAAAAAAAAAATATTAAGTAGAGGGAAGAAAACATATTTGAATCATTTCATTTCATTCTGTCCTCGGATGCATATCCTATACAGGATATTAATTAAAT
The DNA here is from genome assembly GCA_007825325.1 of Lachnellula cervina. Taxonomy (NCBI): domain Eukaryota; kingdom Fungi; phylum Ascomycota; class Leotiomycetes; order Helotiales; family Lachnaceae; genus Lachnellula; species Lachnellula cervina. Next base: position 24,696 of record QGMG01000283.1, on the reverse strand, counting down.
TGCATAAGTCGTCAAAAGGTCTTGATGTCTCCTCGTAAAAAATTGACAGAGCTGAGCTCTGCCTAGACTAAAATTATTGGAAACCACCCCCAACGAAAAATCCATTTAAATAACCCTGCAAATCCACAGGCGAATCTGTCAAGTTAATGTCAGGAAGAGGGTAGCCCGGAAACTGCTCATCAATACTAGCAGGAAACTCAATCTCAGCCCCCAGAGGAGCGGCAGTGGTCTGGTTACCGAATTGATTGAACTCCATAGGCTGTGGGGAACTTTGCGTGTTTTGTAGGCCTGCATCTTGGAAATCGTGTTGCCACCTGTTGTCGACCTGGTTGCTGCCGTCTTCATGAAGATTTTCAATTTGCGAGTTCAACTGAACTGGGTATTCCATGAGATTTTGTATCGATTTGTCGTTACTCTTTTGTTGCCCGCCTTCATGTTGATGTTCGTGAAAACGCTCGAGCGCAGACTCTAGACAATCCAGATTTTTTTGGAGATTATTAGAGACATCCCAGTACTTCACAAACTGGGTAATGTTCAAGCACAAAACCTGGTACTTTGACTCGGTCAAGCTTTTATTCGATCCCGGCCGAGCAAAGAACTTGTACACTAGTTGCACCGATGCCGCAACCCAGATTGTGCTTGCGAGAAAGGGATTGACATATTTAAAGTGGTCGTTCGAACTCCGACTCACGACCATTAGAACTTCATCTGATGCATCAATGTAGCGGCTTAACCCTTCTTCGTCTGGTTTCACGGTGGATGGAGGGACTGGATCGCTCGATGGGCCGCGGGCATTTTTCTCGTAGGTTCCTTTTGCTAGAATATGCTCTCGGCGCCCGCCCCCAAAAACGCCATGTTGATAGATCATAAAGTTCGCTAGTTGGATCATAACGTGGATGCTGTAGATGGAACTGTTTCGCATGAGTAACGATTGATTGTCGCCTGGTCGGGGGAAGCGCAGGTTTTCTTGCTGGTATCGAAGAGACTCGGGTAATGCAATCGAGAAGCAATGTAGCGCATTTTCCAATATACCAAGGCCTTGAGTAATTTCTGCGCAGTTCCTTCTGCCAAATGCGGTAGCGGTCTTAGATTTCGATTTCGCTTGTTCACCCAAGGAAGAAAACGGGAACACTGGTCTTGGGCTCGAAAGCTGCTGTGCTTCTCGCATCAAAGAGTTTACAATGATAAACCATGCTTTCGCTGATTTACTGCCACATTCCTGGATATGTCTCCAGCGATTCATGGGGTTTGGATCTAGAAAGCAACTGCCATGGGGCTCGCCGTCAAACCAAAGACTGTCGTCGGTAGGTAGTCGAGTCTCGTTTTGAGACCAGTTAATTGCCGTAGGACACCGGCGCACAGTACTAGCGAACGTGTCCATCTCCCAGATGGCCCACCATGTTCTTCGCTTCTCTTCATCCACGCACCAAGTTTCTCGGTTGCTGTCTATGAAGGGCATGTCCGCGGTTATGTGATTGGCGTCGATCAAATGTAGATTGAGCTCGTAGGCTGCGCGAACGCATGTACCGAGAGACCTCCACGCGCGGCCTCTGGCACCCCTAATTAATTGTCGGAAGGTCGATAGCGTTAGTGCTTGTAGTAAACATAAAGTTGGTGTGTCATCTTCGCATTCTCTCAGAGCCTCGTCCAGAAACCCCAAGGCCAATTTACCAAAGTGTTCCGCCATCGATCCGGGCTTATTTTCACATGGGGTGGTTTGAAACATCGCAGCATCACCTCCATGGTCGATGAAGCGTGCAGAGAAGGAGAACATGGATGCCAGGAGAGCGTTCACCTGCGTCAAGGAGGTGATTGCTGAGACTTTCGCACGAAAACACGAAGGGCGGAAAAGTGAAAAAGCGGTCATATTGGCAAAATATGCATCAATGCTAAAACAGCGGAACCAGTGAGCACGTATAAAATCATAGGTAGACGAATAAAATTTGACTAATGACTTACAGGGAATCCATGGTCTCCGAAGAGACATCTAATGCCGCACAGGCACGTTGAAGCATATTTGACGATTCGAGGTTGGCCTTGGAAAATGGTTCTGACGCTGAGAAAGATCCATGGTTACCATCCCTTCTCTGAGTATTTGTTGACTCGTGGGAAGGATGGAGGATGAATGAAAGGTCGTGCATGCCAATTGTGCCGGGTTTTGGAGAGTCGAGACTTTCGGGAGACAGGTAACGCTCATTACCAACAGATCTTGGACTCGAGTGGTCGCGGTGATGCCATGCCGTAGCATTCTGGTCCAAGTCGCTGGGTAAAAATGCGGCTTTGGTGGTTCCTGAAGAAGTAGCTGTACTTATACGGGTGCAATCTGACTGTTGTGCTTCTTCGCCGGAGCCGTCATCTCTGGTGCATGTATTGCGAGCTTCGCCTTTATTTGTGCGGGCACGCTTTTGGCCTCGCTGTGTCGAGCCTGTTGAATTCAAGGCGATCAGTATAGAAAAGAGCCCGGGCTGTGAGAAGGAAGGAAGGGGTTATGTCAGAGCGAGCATACCGACTTTTGGGCCAGGCTTTGACGGGGCTTGTCGATAGAAGCAGCTCTGTTGCGACTTGAGACATAACGCGCAATTAGGTCGGCCTCGATCGCTGCAACGTCAATTGCACGTCAGAATAGCCCGAACGGTGAGGGTAATTACCACCTACCACTTGATTTTGCGTCTGATCATGAAACTTGTTAGTCGGATGGGGAACAAACAAGAAGAGTTATAGGTGTAAGAAACCGTATTGTAAATAACATACCTTCGACACGTTTCGCATGATAGAGTGAGGCCCTTTTCTTCCGAGACCGAAGTGGTGGCGGCTGGTGACATAGTTATGGGGCAATGGGAAGAAATAGTCGTTGTGATTGTAAACTGTGATGTTGATATTGGCGTACGGAGTAAACAGAAGTAAAGCTGGGATGGAGCCGCACCAGATTTGAGCGGGGATAGCTGTGCATATGCGACAGGAAGAAGGGCCCCCTTCCCCCCTCTTCTCCACTAAAGGACCAGGATCACGACTCAACGAGAACGCACCGAGCGCGGGGCCCCAACTACTGCGGGGAAGAAATGGCAGGGGGGAGGTGGAAATATGGAAACAGAAAGGAAAGGCAAGCCAATCATGTCCGATTTGAATGCAATGCTATACCTAATCCGTATGAGATATATGGAGAAGATTGCAGATCAGGAAAATGGGCTCGATGGGACACATCAGCGAAGCTGCGCCTTCAGCGGTATGCATTACTAGCACCTACCGTAACCGGATATTCTATTTGAGCTTGGCATCTACGAACTGCGTTATGATTGTACACGTGTCGGAATCACGTGGGCGCTAGTGAGCCTAAAATCTCTGCTGGTGTTAGCTCTACATAGCTCAATGCAGCCAATTCTGCCATTCTGACACCACAGCCTGTAAATTACAGCATCTGCAGCCTGCAATTGATTTTTGGGAGTGTACGGATTGAACAAAGAAATACTTAAGCCGTAAGCTCGAGAATCCCTTCCCTGCTTGGATGATTATTGATATACACATTTGAGACTTCTAGCCCAGCTGATTCAGCCAGAGCTCTCCACTGCTGCTCAGACCTTTCTGATACGGCAAACATGCTCATCATATTGAAATCCTGGGAAGCCACCCAGGTACTTGCTCCGATCTCAGGCACAATAATCTCGTGAATCAGTATCCTAGAGTAGCCAGGTTTAGCAGCTTCTTTCAGCTGCCGCAGTATCTTGGTACAAGAGGAGTCTGGCCAATTATGCAGACACTGGCGGATGTAGTAGCACCTCGCACCTTTTACCGGCTGGGGGCCGAAGAAATCGTGGGGAGTCAACTCAATGCCTTTGTAGGCCTCATCGTCTTTGGCTGCGCCCCCCAGGACTTGGGGAGTATCTTGCACGATGAAACGCCCTGGAAGCTCAGGGAATATCTTCTTAAGAGCAATGGTTTTCTGCCCATGACCACCGCCGACGTCTACAAACATGGCACTTTCAGTGTCGAATCCGGTTTCTAGTCGGTCTTTGACTGGGTAGATATCTGCCATCTGGGTGAAGCCGTCCGCCCAGATAGACATAAGGACCGAGAAGCTGCTGAGTGCGTTGATATTGGTCGGGTCGGTCATTAGTGTCTCCATATACCCCTTGCCCTTGACGCCATAGCTATACTGGATAGCCGTGTTCGTTGGGTCAGTCGGCTCACGGTAGCCGGTCGAAGCTAGAAATCCGGGCAGACCAGCAAGGCTTTTGATCAGTATGTCCTGGCTGTTGCTTGTGAGCATATATACTAGGGGGATTTAGAAGTAGCATACCAGTTGCTAAAGGCCTCCTCTAGATCTTTGCGCTGAAACAAGGCATGATTCGGAGACGAAGTGTACTTGTTGACATCAACTTCCTTGACCGCTCCATAGGCAGCAAGAGCTCGCAGGACACGCCCTACGCAAGTTAGTGCATCTCCATCTATGTTATGTTTTGCAAGACATTATATAGCCGTACCCATGAGTTCGGGGGTAGCCCCCGTCGCAGCGGCAAGCTCGGTAGTTGTGAGCTGCTTGTTACCTATAGCGGAGAAGACGCGCAAATCTGTTCCTATGCGTACGGCGATGGCTTCCATGGGCTACATAGAGTCAGACAAGGTCGTCCGATGGACTTAAATGAGCTCACCTGAGTGATTAAGATGCGAGTCACTACTTCAACAGGAGTCTCAAGTCTGAGGCTTGTAGTTTTCGTCGCCTCAGCAAGACGAGTCCGAAGATCGGGCGGCAGGAAACTACAATCCGTTTGATTGAAAGCTTCTATCTGCTCGAGGAGTCTTTCCGCAGAGGCTTGCGCCATATTTTGGGCTTGGTTGTTGCTGTTGGTTTCACGCGGGTGATATTACTGTAACGAAAGATAGAGTAGGTATGTCGTTATGGGAAAAAAGATATGTGGTTGCCTGGCTGGCTAAAGGGCAAATATATACTCGATGCTGATATAAATACACGTGACTCTCCTGCTAATTTAGTAGGCGCTAGGCCTTCGTCGTTTATACGCCCAATACAATCCCGACCTCTAGTTTTAAAGTGTACGTATAACTGTGCTCCCACTCGCAGACATCCTACGTATTGGGAAGTCTCCTACTCCTTGCTCTAGGCATTTACGCAGCTCGTGTGGATTCCATGCATCATGGATGTAAGCTAGTGGAAGAGGGCTACGAAAAAGTAGGGTATACATCTCTTCTAACTAAAATATGGAAGTTGGAAAACAGCTGATATACTCTTTTACCTACTCGCTGCAGTACAAAAATTCGTTGTATGTCGTCCAGACGGCGGATATGGAGCGCATAGTCGTCTCGCCGCGATATCTAGATGAGCTACGATTGTACCCGGGGAGGGTACTTATTATTGCGAGAGAAGCGCTGTGTGAGCGACATCTCGTTAGCTGGAATACGCTGGACGTAGTCAACACGAGTAATTTACACTTTGACGTTGTCCGCGTACAACTCCAGAAGCAGTCGGGTACTTTTATCACTGGATCTGAGATTCTTTGAAATGCTAGAGCTAAAATGTTACACAGGCGCGCTGATTTCCAAGCTCGCCGAGGAGGCTATCTTTGGGCGGAAAGAGGCAATAAAACAGCATGCTGTAAACAAAGACGGTGAGTAGTACGGAAGTACGCTCTCGGCAATACATATAGGGAGCTGATTATCGCGAGATTCTGTCGATACGATAGCAAACTCTCTTGTATACAGCGCGGTAGCGCAGACTGTCAACCGAGCCGTCGTCGGGGCGTCTTCAAAAGACTATACGTCGCGCAAATGAGACTCTCCTACCGGTCATTGAGTCTCACTATGCCGGAAAGGGAGATAACTTGAATCTTCTCCAGCGGATGATACTTGGAGCAAAAGACAACGACAAGAAACCGAAAGAGCTTGTGCGGAAAGCATTGCTCTTCACGCTTGCGTCCATTGTCTCGAGTGCGATGTCGATTACACACGCTATATTCGATCTGTGTACGTATCCGGAATACGTCGAGCGTCTACAAGAGGAGATCGAGACAATACTTCAGCGCGAAGGCGGTTGGACGCTCCAGGGGAGGATTGACAGCATGGACTTTCTTGCCAGCTTTCTGAAAGAATCTCAGAGCATCAATTACCCAGGACTCTGAGTTTACAAACCATAAGAGTCTATTTCTGATAAACACTGATACCCCGCGCAGTCTCGTTCAGCCGCAAAGTGCGCAAGCATATCTGCCCAAAGGCGCCTTCATCTCTGTACCGACCTATTCCACAGCCAGAGACCCCGCGTACTATGCCGCAGTCGAGGAGGATTTCGAGCCCTTCCGCTTCGCCTTCGCCAGGATGCGCAAGAAATTTCCTACGCAAAACAGCGACGAGCACGCTTTCAGCTCTGTCGCTCCGTCGAGCTTGGGCTGAGGCTACGGCACCTACGCCTGCCCTGACCGCTTTTTCGCCGCCCGTGAATTGAAAATCCTACTTGGCACGCTACTTATGTACTGCGACTTTGAGTTTCCGGACGAGCAAATCGAGCGCCCGGGAAATATATACGTGGATGAGAGAATCTGGCCGGATAAAATACAAAAAGTAGGGTTTCGAGCAAGAAAATCAAAGTGGTAATTCTTTTAATTCACAGAGATTGCGATCAAAAGTCTCGAACAATACTGTTCAAGCACTGCAGGCTCTGCGGTGGGGGTCGTCGCATATTTCAGGGGCTTTTAACACCCGGCCTGTCCCGCCAATAGCGGGAGGAAGTAGGAAGCCTCAAACACGGCGAATAAAAGTAAGAGCATGCTCGAACATACACATTCATTCATATGTCAAACGCCTATGCTTGACTTATGGTGGTATGGTTCCAGAACGCTAACATATGTCCTTCATTGTCCATAGAATTTCCCGACGCCTTATAACATTATGCCTCTATCTCGCCTCCGAATAATCATTTAGCGCAGCGCAGACTAAACCCCTATGATGACCATCGTACTGTACTGCTAAATGATCTGTTGCGAGGCGTAATGATCACTGCATGCCGTAACGAGATGCGTCGAGTCCGCACTGAAAGCGCAGTGCCAGATCCAGCGCTAGTGGCCCGTTAACGTGCTCTCGAGTTCGAATGCTTGTTCGGCTTGGGGATTGAGCGCTTGCCGAGGCCTAGGTATGCGGTTCTCGAAGTCCTTGTCCATTTAGTCTTCCTTACTCCCTTAAAAGAGGAATAATATAGCTTGTCTTGTCACCTGAATAAAAGCAGCTCCAACAGAATCTCCTACTTAAGTTTGGTTGTTTAGGTTATAGAGACTAAGAGGGAGCTGCCGAGACCCTATGGAGAGAGTTTGCTACGGTTGTAGGAAGTCGCTCTTGGAATTAGAGGAGGGGCACTACAAGCGCAATTGCAAGGAGTTCTTAGCAACAGAGTAAGGAAAGAAATAGCTCTCCCCATCAAATGATAATAGCTAGTTTCAGCAGTGGAAACAGTCCCAAGATAAGAATAGTGGTTCTGGTGGTTCTGGATCAACCAAGAAGAACGAATCACGGCACGCAGCTATAGTGAACGACTCAAACTCAGACACCGAATCTACTATGTCTGCTTACTTTTCGGACTTTGATGATAGTGATGATGGTGCTGCTGATGATTCACGTGAAACTGCTATGCCTTCTAGTGCCAAAAATACAAAGGAAGCCAGCGAAATACTCCTCGACACCGGTTGCTCAAGAGATATGATTCCAGGGCGGGATTACTTCACTGGAAGCTTGTAGAGCTCAAGTAAGGTCATCGACGTAGCTAATGGGGGCTCGATGCATGCCAGACTGGGCCACCCCGGAAAGTCAAGAGCCAAGATGTTTGCAGCTATGGTTGATGACATTAATGCTCCACAGGAATATAGCTTTCGTGAATCTTGCACAATGGGAAAGATCTCGAAGAAAGTTGAGAGGAGACCCTTGAAGCTGTGACGAAGAAGCTGGAGTGTGTCCATATGGACCTATGTCGTCCCTTCCCAGGTGGGATCACTCCCTTGAACGTGGTATATGCTAGCAATTACGGACTAAGCTACTGGCATGGTGCGGACCTTCTATAGGAGGAACGAACAAGAGCTCGTGCAAGTAATCAAGGACTGGGCAATTCAAGCTGAAAAGAACTGCGCCCAGTACGGAAACAAAGAAGTGCTACAACGAGCGCACTTCGATAGAGGCAAGGAATTTCTCAATGAGAAGATGGCAGCATGGTGCAGTAACAAGAACATTACGAATGATCCTACTGTAGGCTACAACGCAGAAGCGAATGGCATCTCAGGAAGATGTAACAGGACAATCATGGAGATTGGGAACACGGCCAGGATATCGGCAGGTCTGGAAGAAGAGTACTAGGAATTATCATTCATTACGACAACGTACTATAGGAACAGAGGCCGACGAAGAGATCAAGGCAGATTGCACCATGGGAGGCATGGTATGGCGAAAGACCCAGCGCCAAAAGGTATAGAATCTGGGGCTGTCCAGTGTACGTGCCCATCCCGAAGGAGAAAAGGAAAAAGCTGCTGAAAAAGCGCGGAAGGGGATGTTCGTCGGGTATGGTGGCAGGAATCCCGGAATCTACTTGATCTGGAAGAAGAAGGAAAGGGAGATTGTTGAGGCTAAGTTTCTGGTCTTCAACAAGAATTATGCCAGGAGGATGTTCGCAGAACTTGAAAAGCATAGCAAGGATGAAGTAGAACAGATGCGCCGCGAAGGGCTGGATGACGAGGAATCTGATGATGACGAGGATCATGCAGAATTGCAGGAAGCCAGGGCGGAAGAGCGTGCTACAGAATATCAATCAGGATATCCCGATAGGGAGAGGCAAACAGATAAAGGATTTGATTCGGGATAGAGGAAACAATCACGGTGGAATCTAACTTTGCACGTCTAAAGAAGCACCGAGAGAGGGAGAAAGTCGTGGCAGCGCTAAAAGCCGGACTCGAGATGAAGGACGGGGCAAAGCACAATGAGAATATTAAGGGATGCTGGATGGTCGGAACTCACAATCCACCAGACCAGTCAAGATATGCCGCTGAGATTGTTGCTGCGTTCTCCTGCGAAGATAGCAAGATATACTCTTCACGTATGGAGCCACGCCCTACCTACGGAGCCAGGCTGAGTTTATAGGGATGAGTGAGGTTGCCAACAAGACGAAGTGGGCCAGGAACTTCTCAGGTCGCGAATGGAATTCTGGATGTTGTTGAGTACCTACTCGTCCTGGACTAAAATGGTCGCAGTCCAGCCTTGGACCAACCAGATGTAATGTTTCGAGAGCTGAGTGCTTTGCGGGGTGCACGATCGTATGTGTAGTGGGTTGGTTGTACAGTAGCTGGCTGATGACTGGCGCGTTCACGGAGGTTGATGAGAAAATATAACTTTATGATCGCCGCAGGTTGACAGTCGCAGGGAGAAAGAAACATGATACTGTACTGTACAGTACTGTACATAGGCGCATAGCATACATCAGAATAGTTCACGATACTGTACTTTGTTCTTAAAAGGTGCTTGCTTCACTGGACCCCATTCCATCCCATCCTGTTTACTCACCACAATTGAAGCTTTGCCTGTTCCTGAAGAGATGGTAATAATTGCCCCTGCCCTTGACGGCAAAACCCACCCGACACCGGTCAGCCAAAGGCGGTCAAGGCGGTCAGAACTAAAATGTGCAAGTGTGCAGCCCCCCCCCCACTCGCTTGTTCGTTAGCGCACCGGCGTTTTTCTCTTTCTGCTGTCGTTCCATATTATTTCCTAACACCTTCCTCGTCCCCTCCCCTCCTCTCCCCAACAAACACAATCGATCCTCACAACACAACAATAGCCTCTTCGCAGTCTTCCTCTTCTTCCATTCTATTCCTGTACCCTCGTACAGACACTTCTTTGCCTTCAATTTCCCCAAAAGGTATGTGTTCTGCGCCTCTCGGGTGGGCTCAAAAAAACCCCACTTCATCACGGACCTCGACTTCAAATCTCTTCATATTTTGCCTTCGAGGTCATTCTGCTTCGAAATAGTCTCTGACATACCTTTCTTCGACCACAGAAACCACTCCTTAACCCACATCTCATCATGGATTCATACGGTGGTGGACAAGCTCGCGGCTGCTACAACTGTGCGTTCCATCCACATTTTCTCTTCTTCATTCCACAGCCAAACCTCACATTCACTGTCTCGCACATTCTCCATTGGTATATACGGGTGTCCTCAAATGGTTGGAGGCATTCTTACCGTGAAATTGGACATCATGGCGTCCGATCTGCACTCCTGTGCTCCGCTACCGAGTAGCGGTCTGCCTTGTTCGCAGGGGAAGAGCCAAAGCAGGTGTTCAATTAATGGCTGCCCTAAAACATGAGCCCAATATCTATCTGCGACACTCCAATCTCCTACAATCTGCTTCACTATACATCACAAGGACTAGGACTCGGACTGACATTAAGAATTAGGTGGCGATGCTTCTCACCAGGTACAGGCGACCACATTTTCAAGCGACATTCTCTACCCTATATACTGACCAACTCTAGGCTCGTGATTGCCCGACCCGAGGCCCAGCTAAGTGGTATGAACCCTCCTTGAAACTTCATTAGACGCTCTGCTAATTTGAATAGCTACAACTGTGGTGGTGAGTGACGACAAATCGAATAGCTATGAGGGGTGAGAGACTGATTGAAGTGCGCGACTACAGGTGAAGGACACATGAGTAGGTTCCGTTCCTATAAACCCCTGGGATATTGTTGACAAGTTTAGGCCGTGAATGCCCAGAGGGTCCTAAGGACAAGACTTGCTACAAGGTATGGAGACTCAACATCCAGAAGGGTCATTCGGCTAACATCTTTGATAGTGCGGTCAACCAGGTCACATCTCCCGTGACTGCACCAACCCTCCCGTTGAGGGCGCTGGACGTGGTGGCGGTGGCTTCTCTTCCGGTGGAGGTGGATCCCAAGAGTGCTACAAGGTACGATTTTCCTGTTGACTTTCTTTCGAACTCCGACTGACTCCTCTCAGTGCTCCAAGATCGGACACATTGCTCGTAACTGCCCCGAGGCTGGTGGATATGGTGGCGGTGCCGGTGGCGGTGGTGGCTACGGTGGCCAGCAGCAAGGATTCGGTGGCGGATTCGGTGGTGGTGGTGGTCGTCCAGGACAGACTTGCTACTCGTGCGGAGGTTACGGCCACATGTCTAGGGATTGTACCCAAGGCCAGAAGTGCTACAACTGTGGCGAGGTTGGTCACTTGAGCCGTAAGTATTGTGCTTGAACTTTTCGAATCACAGCTAACAACCTATAGGTGACTGCCCCTCTGAGACTTCGAGCGAGCGTACTTGCTACAAGTGTAAGCAGCCAGGTCACGTCCAGGCCCAGTGCCCCAACTAGGTGTTCATCTGGCATGGTATACAACGAACGCCGTCCAATACTAGCGAACCTTTTGATTTCTTCATTTCCGAGAAGACGCTTTACGAACGATGGACCAAGATACAGAACCCCGGGCATTTGGAAAGGGTGGTGGCTTGCAGACATACAGTTGATTTGAGGATTTGCGACGATACGACACGACACTACGGCCTTCTTTGTATAATTTCACCCACCTTTATAGCACGATTTCCTTTGACTCTTCCAAAACGCCTCGAGAATTTTATGCTCTCGGGAGTTTGGGCCTGCGTTGATATTTTTCCTCCTTATGCTGGCTCATCACGGGTCGGCTTCTACATGCGTTGCTCTGGGCATTGTGCCTAACAAAAAGTTTTGATGTGTGCTCGATGCACTGCATGATTTGGTCATAAAAAACGAACGAACGGACGGACCTGGACACTCAGAAGGGAGAAGTTGCGAGGATGAATGACTGGGAGATGCTTATGGTTCACACGGATCGACGAGCAGACCGATAGACATAGTTCAATGGACTGATAAATCAAGCCTTGGAAGCATTTTCCCCTGAATTACAGTGACACTGGTGCCCAGGAGCTGTTAACCAACTCCACTATAATTGTCTTGTCTTCGCTTTCTTTAAGTCGATCCTATAGCGGACCTCCTTGTCCTTTTGCTCTCTTCCCCCACCCCTCCAATCCTTTCATGTCTTGCCTTAGAAGCCCTCCTCCCCCTCAACCATCTTGCCCACCAGCACCAACCCCCCGATCCAACCCAAAACTTGACCGAAACCCTTTCCCCCCCACCCTCTCGTCCTTCGGAATCCCCATACGTGCCGCCGTCTCCCCACCCAACAAAAAAGCGAAAAACCCCCAAGAAACCCAACAAGGCACATACGCAACCGCAGCACCCGAAGCAATCGCAACCCCGACACCAGCCACATTCTTCCAATTCCGCCTGTCGCCCCGCCACGGCCTCCTCGCTTTGAAAATCGCAATTGCATCTACCACGAGAGCGCCCACGGTGACGAAGAGCAGGAATTCCCAGTCGAGGTTTTTGGAGAGGAAGATGTAGAGGAGGAACTCGCTGGCTGCGTGGAGGAAGAAGGATGGCCAGGTGGGGCTGGAAGTTGGGGATGTGGTTTTGGTGGATGGTCGGGATGTGGGTGATGAGGTGTTTGATGGGTTGGTTTTGAGGGATGATGATGGTGGGGTTTTGTTGGAAGACATGATTTTTGTTCTTTTTATCTTCTCGTGTTGGTTCTGGTTAGTTGGCTATATGTGGTAATTTGTGTAGAAGATTATGGTTGGGAGGAGGAAAGTGATGAGATGGTTAAAGGGGGGAGGTCTTTGTCTCTTGGGTATAAAGGATAAATGATAATTTGAAACGGTTTTAGTTTCCGTGGCGTTGACGCTTGCGGATATCACAGCTGTGAAAGAGCAGTGTGTGGCTTTAACATAATAGCAAAGAACAAGGGAGGGAAATTTAGTTTCAGATACCTTCATCTTCAGTCGAAATGCTCGTTGACGTGATGGGCAACAGCCGCTTCATCTCCTTCGAATTCCCCACACACCGGACAAGAACTCGTTGCAGCGTTTGAAGCAGGTTCATCCCGTACTGCTTCCCTCGCCTTCCCCTTCTTCTTGCCCTTGCCCTGGCCCTTCACCACGACGTAATCCGCGAGAGATAAATTCGCCGCGTCCGGCTCATCGGGGGCTTCAACTCGATAGTCCGCATACCTTGGACCCGCGCCCGCTCCCACAACACGAATACTCTGACTCCCGTCCCCAAGCTCCCCCTCCGCCTCCGCCGTCTCCCGACTAACCATCCTCTGTACCCTCCCTACCCTCCCATCCCGCAACCGCACCTTGATACCCCTGGGATGATCGCCCCGCGTCAGGAGCTCGGCAACGATGCCCTGCACCTCGTTGCCTGTTGCCTGGTCCGCTTTCAGCACTATGGAGACGGGGGCGCCGGGCATGACTTTGTGGGTTGTGGGGACGGGTTTGTAGGCTGGGCTTGGCGTGCTGGTGCTGGTGTTCCGGTCAGTGAAGCCTCCGCGGGAACGAGCACCGCGGCCTCGGCTGGTGTTTGATGGCCGATTTGTAATTCGTGGAGAGTTCATCTTGGAGGTTTGAAGATTTGAGGATTAGAAGTCGTGGGGTGTGTGTGGTGTTCGCTGAGTCGCTTGGTAAATGCGAAGAGATACGCCGCTTTCGTTCCTGCAATAGCAAATCTTTGTGAAAGTGAAAATATAATATAATGCTTTTGAAATGCTTATTGACAAGGTGTGCCCACGATAATTACATTGAAGGAAAATCCTGATTTTGAGTCGGAATCGTGATACAATTCCTGTGATATCAGTTCTTGGTCACGTGCAAGCAAGTTAGAGCACTTTAGTGCACGCTAACTTTTCATGTGATGGCCGCCCGCCCCGCGTCAGCGCGTCTCTTCCGATGTGGATATTTACCAAGGTTTGAGATTCCTATCGCAAAGCTGAATTCGTCGACCACCAGTAATAAGTATCTCCGTTTATAAGTGTCCAAATTCTCTAACTAATCTCTGCTCTAGTGTCATTGCCAACATCTTGCTCCAGAAAGATGGGCCTCGTCCTGTTCAATCCAATCCGTGTAGGGTCACCAAAAAGCCCCAAACTCCGAAGCCCAAAACTGTCGGCTTTATACAATTCCGCGGACTGCGTGGGAAACGTGCGCTCAAGCTTCCTTCTGGTTAGTTTGGATTTGTGAATAACACGCCCGCAAAGCCTGGCTCTATGTCTGATCGCGGACGTAGACATCTCATCGTCGATATAGGGGTCGCAGCCAATGAATCGCTATTGTCACGTTTAGGATCTCTGAGTGTTGTTGAGGTGCCTAGTTTTTCATCGATGCTGCCAAATGAGATACTATTTAGCTCCTCACCAACACCCGTCGCCGGAGCTTCGACTTGTGTACCATAACTTGCTGCAGACCGATGGGTTGAGTAAGATCGTGCAGGACCTATGGGATAGACGATGCAGAGGAAATAGTAAAGCGGCTGCTGCTTTCACGGTACCCTCGGTTGGGGGAGTTGTTGGTGTTGCCGGTGTGCAGCTTCCTGCAAATCTTCAACCAGCTCTACGGCAAGCAAGCGCCGAAATAGCCACCGCAGCAGCCTGAAAGGCGCCGTATGGCGAGATATACACCGCACACCTCTGTCATGCAATCAAGCTAAGGTTGATGGCAGAGGGTTGCGGCTCCCAAGACGTCGAGGTAATAATAGCGACGACGAGCTTCTCGCTGACACTGGAGGTATCCATGTCTACATCTGGGAGCCCTGTTTCAGATGGCCAGTGACAAGTAACTATATTACTCCTCCCAGTGGGAGCTACCTCTTGGCCAACCAATATATTGGTAATTACAGGGCTCCATGGAAGATGCACCGTATTTATGTCTAGGCATATTTAGTTTAGTCAAGGTCACAAAGAAATTCTCACGACCAGCGAGACCGAGCAGAAATGGCTTTTGCTCTCAAAGTCTCAAGCGGATTGAAAATGAAAACTGCAAGTCGCGGGCCCTTGCGTTAAGTGCTTCTATTACGCGCGTATTGCACAATGTTTATTTCTAATATGCGGATATGTGGATATGTGGGTCTAAGCCCCTAAGTGTTAGCCCCCTCCTAAGCCTAAAGTAGTCAAGAGGGCGGTTCTAGTTATTATGAACTTTAGGAGGGCGGTTCTGGTCATTTACAACTTTGCAGGGGCGGTTCTAGTCATTTGACGAATAATAATATAGCTTATATAGGTAGTAGAATATTTGCTTCCTGCACGCTAATTACTATGCTCCCTTCGGTGCTCCACATGTACTAAAATAGCTAATCGCTACTGCAAATAGCTTTAAGCGAGAGAATGTACGAAATAGGATAATAGTCGGTTCATCCTTCTTCGCTCGCATTTACTCACAGTCGGCAGAAGCGCGTCCTAGGTAAGCAAGTGTCTCAGCTCAAATTTATATAGGTTTCCTCACTAAATTTAAAAAGAATTAAATTTGCACCTATTTCTACACCTAAAACCCCTCTAAAATACTACTTTTTACGACTTTTAAGCTACGTAGCCTATTTAATTTATATTAATTAGTTATATACCTTGATATATATATAGAGAAGCCTTATATAATTTATTTTATAATGCATCTCAAGTGTTGTAGAGTTATATATATTTTAACCTGTATTTTTGCACCTATATTATCACGATTTTAGTGTCTAGACACTTGGTTACGTAGGACGTTCGCTTCCGCCAACTGTGAGCGAATGCGAGCGAAGAAGGATGAACCGACAATTATGTAGTTCTATATTAAAAACTATAAATATATATATATTTCCTATTCCTTGAAATCTTTCCTTCAAGAACCTAGCAAATAGTTAGCTATTATTATCTTGACCGTCACAGAAATCTATAAGCCACTATGCAGAACTGTTTATCGTAACACTCTTATACGCCTTGTTTCCGGAGCCAAACGGAAAACCCAGGCACATTCAATATACGGAGCGAGGACGTTATTCACATCTTTTTAGTCAACCTCCTAGCAGTCATAACTGGCCCTTCTACACCTGAAATGTGGCCCTATCCAGAACTCAAAATTATCCTACCATCAGGCCAAAAGAACACTTGCCCACTCGATGGCGGATGTTCGACGTCTTTCTGGCGGCCCCCTCTGGTGGGACAGTAAAAGAAACCAGAGAGGCCTAATATTGATTATCACTGCTATGTTGATTGTCCTTTGGGGGAGCTATACGTCTATTCATTTGCATCTGGCGCAATCCCTCATTATTGCCCCCATATTACCCCACGAACAAGGGGAAGTGAGCGAGGACCCCGAGTATTGTACTACGTGGCCAGTGGAGAGTAACTCCAGTTACATACCCACAATAACGCATGTGGCGGCAGACAAAAACCAACTGGATAGTTGGGCCCCAAAAGGAGGATGGAAGAAGCCTCCTGGGATCAAGGTTATTGGGGTTCTTTTTGGTAAGTCTCTTCTCGGTGTCTAACATGAGCACACCACAAGAGGCTTGCCCCTAATGTTATTCCAGCTGGCCGGCGGCGCACAATCGACATTCTGGACTGCTATCTTCAGCAAAACCTCGTGTCGAACAACGGGTATCTTGACGAGGTATATTTTATGGTCAATACCAAAGTTGCCGATGATGTGAGCTGGCTGAAGACGGTGACTGGCCAAACAGCGGAATACACCTTCTACTCCGCGGAAAATTGTACCGACTACGGATGTCTTTGGGGTAAACTTACTGCCGAAAACACCATTTACATCAAGATTGATGACGATATAGCGTATATCCACCCGGATGCCATCCCACGCGTTGTCCACACACGCATCGAGCACCCAAACCCCTTTGCCATTTCAGGAAACATTGTAAACACCATGCTAATGAGCTATCAACATTATCGCACGGGAGCTTTGCATGCCTTCTACCCCGAACCGCATTCGGAACCGACCTGGCCCGCGTGCGAGAGCTGGCGACCTTCAGAGCTTCCACAGTACCCGGACTCATCGACGATTCCTGACGACTATGATATCTTGGAGATGGAACCTGCTTTCAAGGGTCAGCGCTGGCTGCCGGTAGGCAATGATACCTCGTTGGATATGCTGAAGACGCCAATCGGGAGGTTTGATCCGAAAGAAGAAGTCACTGGTTTCGGCACCGCGCTGGGGAGTTGGGCACTAGGTGTCCAGCAACAGTATTCGCTATTGCAGAACCTTGAGAAAAATACAATGAAGCAGTATATTTTCGGCAGCGATCTCGACAACCCCGCTCCGGGCGTTAGCAACACCCTTTGGGACACGAAGTACACGCGCTACAACCTGAACTTCGTAGCCGTGTGGGGGAAGGACGTGCGAGATAACTGGCCCTTTGACCGGGACGATGAGGGGGAGATGACGGAAGGGATACCGAAGAAGACGGGTCGGCCGTTTGTGATTGAGACGAGGGCTTTGGTTGCGCATTTTCATTTTTCGCCGCAGAGGGATAGGATTATTAAGACGGATTTGTTGGATAGATGGAGAGCGTATGCTAATGAGCGGGTTTGTGGGGTGGGGAATTTGAAGAGGCCTTTTGATGATAGGTGTGAGGGGTATTGAGGACGAGGGTGTTATGGCGTCGAAATGCGAGGATTTGTTTATTATGGTGGTGCGGAGTAGGAATATTTGAGCTACTAATCTCACAGACTTACACCCAAGTACGCAATATAGGTGAAAGGCTGTCATAGCTGAGTGATTATAAGGTGGGTATTAGATTGAAGTGATGACTGCTGAAGGGTACAAGGAGCCAAAATATAGAGCTGGAGCTCATACATGTATAGCCTACAAGAGCAATACTTGGGTCGCCTGGCCTGGGCCCCAATAGGTTATAGAATAGGTTGAATTGAGTTAAGTCAGGGTTTCTACTTTACTCAGCTTAACTCCTATATATCTTCGCGGGCCACTCCACAAAACTACGTGCTACTAAGAGTAATCAGTGGCTTCAGGGTTTTGAGCAGGGGATTGATATTAACGGCTTTAATTGGAATAATATTTTTTTAGGGCTTGATTTATCGATTATCTGAGGTAACTCGACTAGTCTTTCTTTTAGTCTTAACAATGAAATATTCTCGTATATTTGAATTAGACTGCTATTAGGTATGGAAGAAAGATCATGAATATAGAATGCGTTTCACTGATCTTCTTATCAGTCTTGTCTCCTAACCCTCAAGTCGTCCTCCTTTTCTAGTTTATAAAACAAAGCTTTCAGCTCCCTATACTCATGAAACCGGAATCTTACCTCGATGTCCTTCCGGATTTTCTCCGTGAACTGGACCTTCTTGCTATACCTCAACAGCAGCTCTACTACTTCACGTATCCTTTTATTTGGTGTCTGCTTCAAAACGTGCCCTAAAGCAGCTTCACTTATTATAAGGTTCGTGACTTAAGAGCATTGTAAAGAATGAAAATATATAGCGTGATGACAAAGTAGCGTTCTCAACGGCACGCATCGAGATCTTGACGTTTTGGTCATACTCCAACAAGACCTTGACGAGTCCTTCAACTTCATCTGTCTTGTAGTTGGAGGCTGCTATTTCGACGAGCTCTGGAGTAATTTCTTTGTGAGACCAGCGCTTTAAAAGTCTCAAACCATGTCTGCACAATTGTAACAAGCCTCAACCATTGCTTTCGTAATTTCTAGCTTCGGGAATCGATCTAGAATTATTTGCAGCAAAGTCTTGGGCGGCCAAGACAATGGGGCATAGCAGAATTTGCGTTTATATCCCCATATCAAAGCTAGCAGCACATCCTCGTTGACTGGAGCCTTGGGGTCATATTCGAGGATTCGTTCAATGATGTGTTGAGCTTCATTCTTTTCGGCAATGGACATTAGGATGTCTGGAGTGATAGGACATATGGGGTTATGTTGAAGGAGTACATCAAACATTTCTGGGTCCCATACTACCTTTAGCATTCCTACTGTGACGCCCATCGTTCCAGTACGTCCGAGAAGGCGTTCGAGGATCCCGTAAAGGTTTCCTAGCACCCCAATTATTAAATCCTCGGGAACCATGGTATTCTCCTGATCGTAATCGAGGATGCGCTTTAATCGATCAGTGTCTTCGTCTTCGACGACAGCAATGAGATCGCACTGCCTGATTTGCACTTTCTCCTTTGAATTCAGTATTAAATCGATAATTGTAGTTCTGGTGGTTCCCACAGTCGAATGTCTAGATGCAGCTGCAGCGAGAGGACTCCCGAATACCCCGCCCCCCTTGTTGACGTCCGCTCCATTCTCCAGAAGAGGCTTGATAATGGTTGGTTCGCATTTGTTACACGCGTATTGCAAAGCTGTGCCGTGTTCTGCCAACTCCTGATCAACCCTGATGCCCCTACTAACGAGAGTCTTGACAGCCCTCGGATGATTTCCTTCTAGAGCTGCGGCCAGTGCGGTCTCAAAATATCCCCCATAAGAATTGATGTCCGCATGTGAGTCGAGGAGAACTTCCATGATAGGTATACTACCTATGAATGAGGCAAGATGAACTGCGTTTCCAAAGCTTCTCATTTCGGTATTTACCTCAGCTCCTTGCTGAATTAAGGTCCGAATGATGTTCTCACATTGACTAGAGAACTTGAGCGGGGGAGCCGATACTTCTGGGCCTAATTAATCATCCCTATAAACACGAAGTCCTAGGGGTTCGGGGAGTGAAAGGGGAAGTTCTGATGCCAACGACTTCCCCTGTTCTGATAATTGCCAAGATCTCAAACGTGAAGCTACGCATCCCTCCAATGTGGCCATCAATGGACTTCCGTATTTTGGGTGTTGAAAATGAATGTCCGAGCCTGAGCTTATGAGAAGCTGGACGATGTTGAGATGCATGTTATACGCTGCTACGTGCAAGCCTCGATCACGGTATTCATCCTCACAGTCAGGATCAATCCCTGTGTCAAGCATCATATGTACAGAGCGCTCAAATCCAGATTTGCAAGCTTGTACGAAGATCAATGCAGATACAGGTACCCGTGCAAGCAATGATTGAAAGGTTTTGTCATCCTTCACGGAGGTGGATGATAGAAGGTCTACACACACCGATTCTTCGGCATTTGTTCCCGACAACTCGTCAAGAAGAAACTCTACCACATCGCGTCGTTGTCCTTTGCATACAGCAGCATGAGAAGATGAGATGGATGCTCCGGCTTCAACCAGCATTCGAACGATCTCAAGATGACCATTGCGACAAGGTGTGTAGTTCGTTGTACTGATATCGGCGCCTAGTTCAATTAACGAGCGGACTACATTCGTATAGCCATTGCTCGCTGCAAGATGAAGTAGTGCTCCCCAGTCTTCAACAACTTTATCCTTCTCAGCGCCGTGCTCGACCAAGAACTTAACCAACTTAGCATGACCTTTCGCAGACGCCATATGTAAAGGACTCGTTTGATCAACTACATTGACATCGGCTCCGTGGGTTAATGATAGCTGAATCCTTGCTAAGTTATCGGGTTTACACGCCGTGATCAGGGCAGGAGGTTCACCGTCTGATGTGGCATTCACATCGAGTCTAGCGGAAAGGAGTATCTGTAAAAGTGCGGGATTTTCGCATTCCACAGCTATATGTATTAGGGAACCCTTTGCTACAAAATAAGTCTTGTTGTTGAAGCAAAGACTCATATCAGTATTTTTAATGTTGCAAGGAGGGAAAGGGGTTTGGAGAGGGGCACTAGTAGTCTTTTGAAGATGATGCTTGCTATGATGTGGATTATAGAAGCTTGAAATAAATGTAGAGGAAGCTAAGTACATGCGGGGAAAAATGATATAGTTTGGACGATTCGGAAAGCGAGCAACTCCGCGGTAGTTAACGCCACGCTAATACGCTATGGTATCCTGCATCAGGGCCTTTAGGCATCAGATGGGTCTGTATTGCCACCTTCAGGGAGGGGGAATATCATTATAGAAGTAATATTATTAACCATAGGTTGGTCAAGACCCTCAAGAGCAGTGTTTGTGTTCCATTTAGCAATTTCCTCATTATCAGTCTCAGGACAATTAGGTACACTAGAATCTAAAATCAATATTGTTATATAGAAGTGGGTTTATAAATTAAGACTAACGTGTATGTAGTAAGTTCAAAACCAGCTTCAACAAACAATGCATTGATCTTCTTATTCCAAGTCGGACTCAAAGTCACTATTGCAAATTAGTAAATTATCTTAAACTTTTTACTTATTAGTAAAAGAAATAAACTTACTACACCCTGCCTTGCCTGTATTCATATCAAATTTTTGGCATGGCTCCGTGCCATTATAACCTGAACAGCCGTACCAGCTAGCGTGCCCCGGTAGGCCAGCGCTGATTTCAGCGCTAAAGGCGAGTAGTAAGACTACATAGAGTTGCATATTGGGAAATAAGAATAAACTTCCAAGTTCTTAAAAATTGTAGTAAAGTAAAGAAGCTCAAGTAATATAAGAAGAGTTTTTTGTTATTTAATGGGAATCTAAGGGATATATAATAGTAGAAAGTAATAAGAACTCTCGGATAATATATAGCGAGTTATAGTACAGTAGAGCAGATATACGAGCTAATACGAGAAGGTAAAGTTTATATATACTTTATAGAATGCATAAGATCTATTCTAATTTTATACTAACTAACTAGGCTCTACACTATTAAACGCTACTATATATAAGCTTTAATCTCGCATTTATTAGCTAATCATTTTATTTCTCAGTATATAAATAGAACTAGTATTATATCTATCTTTCTCTAGTAGAAAAAAATATATTTCTATACTGTGCAATAATCCTTCAGGAGCTCGCAGAGATTTGCGATCTTGTAGCGCGTTATAATAATCCTATATATACGCCACACGCCTGAGGCGAGCTGCTTTATGCGAGCTTATAAGCACTAAGGCAGCTCGTCGCACATTGTCCGAGGAGAAATCGCATAGTGGACTTGTGCGCAATCCTGCTTCTCTCTCACTATAGGGCGCAACGGTACTTTCTGCCCTCCTCTTCTCTATAGGGCGCAATCCTACTTCCCTCTCACTATAGGGCGTAAAGGTATTTTCTGCCCTCCTCTTCTATAGGGCGCATTATACTTCCTCTACATAGGTCTCTACAATGAAGAGAATGAACTAAAACCTCTGATTCATACTTCGTATTTATACTATTTTGCTCTTCATAAAGAATTCATAAACCGATTAGCTGCTTCACGTTCATATTTATAAATATTCATGAATCGTATTATGAATTATACTAAAACGCGCTTAGACCGTAATAGCGTAGAAATCAAATCTCCGCCTAAGCTAAAACCTCAAATCTTCCTTGTATATCCATGTATTTGACTCAACTTAATCTCTATATAATTATAGGGGTTTCAAGCTTTAAATTAAGCTATCTTACGATTTTTATAATAGTGGTTTGGCTGTCCTAGAAGTAAAAGTAAAATATAAAAGAAATTCACCTACCTAACTAAATCGCCTTAAAACTTTCTTCCAAAATGCAACAACAATAGCGTTAGCGTTAATTAACACCATCAATTTGTAGGCTTATAAAGAGCCATTGGGATCAGCAAATAAAGAAGAAACAGGCCCTACAGCAAGCAGAATTACAGCATTATGCCCAAATAAATGGGGTAAGTTTAAATACCGTTACTATGGGATTTAACTGTTACTATGGGCTACGCTAATACAAAACTAGCCAAGGCGGGTCTATCTCACACAAAACAACCTAGCAAATGGCGCCTGATTGGGTAAGAAGGTGAGGAGCTATGCCTGTTTTGGAGGGAAGTGGAGGCTAGAAGGCGCGGAGATTAAGGGGGTCAAGGGGGGGGGTATCACTACCTAATTAGTCACTAGCACAGCCTAATTTTCATGAATATTCATGAACTTTTGCTTGATTCTTCACTTCATAACGCTCTGAATGGCTTCATATTCACGGGCGCCAGTTCACTTCATGAATCACTTCACTTCATGAATTTTCATACTTCATTCTTCATTGTAGAGACCTACCTCTACACCCCCCTAAAATGCGCTGGCACCTCCCCCCGCGGCCTTCTTCTACTCTACTTCTACTCCTAAAACACTTACATAAAATTGTTTTTAAAAGACGCTTAGATCACACGTCAGCTGGGCACTACCAGGACTAACGCCCCGGAGCTTGCGTAGGGCCGCGGGGGCATGGTTAGTGCTGAGCCCAGTACATTGAACCATACCAATAGAATTCATTCCCTGAATCCGAGTTTCCCGTAGAGCTCGCGGAGAAACCTTCCATTACCTGACTAAGGCAAGATATTGCAGCCAGCCCGTGGCATTCATGTATTTTGAACTCAGGCCTTGCTTCCAGGAACTCGTGAACAGAAGCATGTGCAAACTGGAGAACGTTCGATTCCGAATCCAGAATGATGTAATGGAAGCAGATATCGATCAATTGGGAATGTTCTAGGTTTGGCTGATTGGGGCTGAGCTTTGAAATTCCTGCAAGAAAGCTTGATGGTGACAGAGGTTCTTGCATGCAAAGCAAGAAAGAGAATGCATGAATTGCAATACCTCTTGTGAAGTATTCTCCCGAGGAGATGAGATCAAAGGTATTAGCGCAAAGTTGGTTAAGAGTCTCTCCTGATAGTCGTGTCATGGAGTCTCGAATATCAGACTCATGTTTCATACGCCTTAGATTTGCAAGTTGCAATTCAACCCACAAAAACCTAGAGTTCCGATTAGTCACAACTGTGGAGTTTTGATGAAATATCTCATATTTCTCCAGCCCCCTCGACCAATGCCTGCACCAGGTCTTCTTGTAACTTGATGGACACGTTTCCATTTGACAGTATCCGACAATGAATCATCGATGCAACTCGAGACTGTGTGAACACTTCAATATCGCTTCTATTACTTTTTGCACTGATCCGAATCTTTAAAGAGTCGGGTAACAGTGCCAGTATGTTTCCATTGTCTCGACTCGCAATTAGTATCTTCACGACATTTGCTGAATCCTTACTAATTAGCAAGGCGCTCGAGGGCATGTAGCAGTTGATGTCTTGTTTCAACTGGGATCTCATCAACTGCGTCTATGATGATGGTTATAGGACTGGTTCCAGTGATATTTAATGCAAGCCTCGCACATTCCTCGATGAATACCCGATTTCGTTGATTTTCACTCCTATCTCCGTTGCAATGACCTCAAGAATATTTTCAAATGCTACCTGGATTGGTGCATTTATCCCATAGTTGTTAGCAACCAAATTAGGAGATGACGTTGCCGTACTTTGCTGCTTGGCGATGGATTGGTGATGATTGAGTGCCAACGAGCCTCTCTGCTCGACTCCTAACACAGATTTCAACACTGAAAGTTTTATGTGCCGGAATTCCAACCCCTGACATACTTCAATAACCCTGGGGCCATCAAAGAAATACACGTCCCCAGAAAGCAACCCATCGGTGCGTGTAGGTTTCATATGAACATAGCTTTGATATATCTTGTCCTGCTCCAATTTTTTAGCGATTCGTATACTTTTCCAGCCTGTGGAGATATAGACGGTGTCGTGTGAAGTCGAGGGGCTTGAGTTCAAAACAAATCCACCCATTTGGGCTAGGCAATCGATCCAGTAGGGATTAAAGGTGACACCTTTATCGGCCCCTGAGTTCTTGAAGATAATGTTTGCTGCTGCTTCAGCTGGCCTTCCATAATTTCGCAACTACTTGAGAGCATGGCCCATGAGCTACCGTCTTACATAGTACCCAGTGCTATACCGTACTATCTCACCTAATCGATATTTTTCTACACGTCCTCGCTTATTCTCGCTTGAGGCTATTCCAGTTAAAGGATTGGGTGCTTT